>JAODAL010029695.1:0-51193 GCA_025379985.1 Phyllomedusa bahiana
GCGGTCCCAGGAAGGTATAGTCGATGTCCAGTTCAACTAAATGGTGTTGAAGCCCTTTTTGGTACTTTTAAATTAGGGTCAGACAGTTTAATGGTCATGCTGCGTTCCGGACAGGTAAGTCGATGTCCAGTTCAACTAAAATGGTGGTTGAAAGACTCCTTTTTCCGGCACTTTTTAATCTGTGGGTCAGACAGGTTTAAGGGTCATGCTGCGGTCCAGGACAGGGTTTGTCAATGTCCAGTTCAACAAAAATGTTGGTTCAAAGACTACTTTCTTCCGGCACTTTTTAATCTGTGGGTCATGCAGGTTTTTAGGGTCATGCTGCGTTCCAGGACAGGGATATTCAATGTCCAGTTCAAGTAAAATGATGGTTCAAATAATACTGCCTTCTGGCACTTTTTAATTTGTGGGTGATGCAGGTTTAAGGGTCATGCTGTGGTACAAGACAGGGATAGTGAATGGTGTGTGACTTTTTTTCTGTGGCTTTTATAGCCTAAGTGTTGTGCCTAAGATGTAGCAGGTATCCATTTGACTGTTGTGGCTGTTAATTCCAGCTTCTCCAGCCCTGTTTGGGTGTAAGAATGAAGGTGTTGTTGCTCTCCCATAGACTTTAATGGTCATCGGAGATAATCGACTATCGACTATCGAAAACCTTATCGATGGTGGCGACTATCGACTATCGCCCGATGTCGATAGCCAACGTAATCGCTCAACACTACTGCTGACAACAATACACTCCTAAGTGAAAATGGACAACTTGTGCCATTATTTTCCAGCACCGCCTTAGCTCTCTTGGGTATGGAGTTCCCTAGAACTTCACATGTTGCCACTGGAAGGACGGGATCATGAAGCTTGCACTCCTCTACCCTCTGTTTGAGGATGCCCCACAAATGCTCACTAGGGTTTAGGTCTGACCAGTCCAGCACCTTTACCTTAATTTTCCTTATCAAGGCAGTGGTTATCTTGGAGGTGGGTTTGGGATCATTATCATGTTGGAATATGGCCCTATGTCCCAGTTTCCGTAGGGAGGGGATCATGCTCTGTTTCAGTATGTCACAGTGCATGTTTGCATTCATGGTTCCCTCAATGAACTGTAGCTCCCCGCAGCCGACAGCACTCATGCTGCCTCAAACCATGACACTCCTATCACCATGCTTGTATGTAGGCAAGACACACTTGTTATTGCACTATTCACTTGGTTGCCGCCACATACGCTTGGCACCATCTGAATCAAGTAAGTTTCTCTTGGTCTCATAAGAACACAGGACATGGTTCTAGTGTTCAATTTCCTTAGTCTGCTTGTCTTCAGCAAACTGTAGGCTTTCTTGTGCATCATCTTTAAAAAATGCTTACTTCTGGGATGACAGCCATGCAGACTAATTTGCTACAGTGTGCGGCATATCGTCTGAGCACTGACAGGCTGACTACTCACCCCTTTAACCTCTGCAGCAATGTTGGCAATACTCATACGTTTATTTTGAGAAGACAATCTCTGGATTTGGCGCAGAGTCTGTTCTGAGTGGAACCAGTTTTTTTTTTTTTTTAAATTGTAAATTTTTTATTAGTTTTTACAACCATAAAGCCACACAGGGCTATTAACAGTAATACACACGATGCTTTAACGATGAGGTAACATTAGCAGTGTACCACACAACGCATATAAAATCAAATATTACACAATAACTGCTGTTATAAGATACGAGGCTTGAGAGACGTCTTAGTAAGCACCCAAAATAAATGTAACTGACAGCCCTTTAAGCAAATAAGACAATTACACACATAGACAACTAACAAGACAGGGGGAAGACACGAGACAGGACACATAAGGACAAAGGAGTTTCCCAAGTTATACCCGCAATCCAACCATATCTGTAGCATATTCTACAAATCTTGAAGAACACTGTAGATATCCCACAGTATCCATATGTGGTCAAAGGGGTCCAGTTGGTTGTGAGACAAGGCAGTGAGGTATTCCATACGCCTAACTTCTTGTAAGCGGAGACACACATCATGCCTGGTGGGAATAGAAGTTTGCTTCCAAAATTTTGCAATCAAACATTTGGTGGCTGTCACTATATACAGAAAAAGTCTACCCTTCTTACGTCCCAATGGGGAATGGGGAATATTAAGAAGGAAAGTGCTTGCTGTGAGAGGGACCCTAACCTGAGTAATGTCTAGCACCAAAGACTGGACCTGTCTCCAAAGTGGCCGTATTAATCTGCAGTCCCAAAATATATGCTGTAGAGTCGCTCCCGGATCCCCACATCTCCAGCAACAGTCCGGGATTTCAGGTTTAAGCTTATGCAGAAGGGCGGGAGTATGATACCAGTACATTAAGATCTTGTACTGGTTCTCTTTAATTTGAGTCGAAACAGACGATCGGGCAGCCTGTTTCCAAATCAGCTGCCAGGTGTCTCTGGAGATGGGGGACCCCAGCTACTCCTCCCACTTACCCATATATGAGTGGATCAAAGGCGAGTCCTGCGAGGGGGTGATTAAGAACTTGTATATTGCGGATATCAAACCCTTAGTCGAACAACCTGCTCTACAGATTTTTTCAAACATAGTGGGGGGAGACACTGTAGTGGATTTCAAGATAGAGAGCATAAAGTGTCTGATCTGGAGGTAGGAATAGGCGGCCGAGAGGGGCTGAGTGGAACCAGTTTTGTTAAACCAGTTTCAGGGTGTTGGCAATCTTCTTATATCTTAGGATATCTTTATGCAGAGCAACAATTCTTTTTTTCAGGTCCTTAGACAGTTTTTTGTCATGAAGTGCAATGTTGAACTCCCAGTCATCAGTATGAGAGAATGTGATAGCGATAACATCAAATTTAACACACCTTCCCCCCATTTACACCTGAGCTCTTGTAGTACTAGCGAGTCGCATGACACGGGGAAGGGAAAATAGAAAATTGGACAGAATTTATCCATTTTGACTTAGGGGTGTACTCACTTTTATTGCCAGTAGTTTAGACATGTGTGATGAATGATTTTGAAGTCACACCAAATTGACACTGTTAAACAAGCTGTACACTGACTTCTTTACATTGTATCAAAGTGTCATATCTTCAGTGTTGCCTCATGAAAAAATATAATACAACATTTACAAAAATGTGAGGGATGTACTCACTTTTGTGAGATACCGTAAATCCCATTAGTAGGTAGCTAGCTATATAGTTACCCTTCTATAGAAAGTCCAAGGATGGACAGCGTATCGGAAACAGCCAAAAAATCGTAATAAAATCACAATTTATTTTAGATCCATGGATAAATAAAATTCATGAGGCAAAAAACGACTACGACTAAGGACACGGATGTGCCTGAAACGCGTCAGTGTTTTTTGAGGGTGTCATTCTGTGTCCCTCCTATTTTTTGCCTCTGTGTATTTTATGTATCCATGGATCTAAAATAAATTGTGATTTTATTACGATTTTTTGGCTGTTTCCGAATACGCTGTCCCATCCTTGGACTTGCTATACATATATTCTATGCTGCTGGAGCAGGG
Organism: Phyllomedusa bahiana; assembly: GCA_025379985.1. Classification (NCBI taxonomy): domain Eukaryota; kingdom Metazoa; phylum Chordata; class Amphibia; order Anura; family Hylidae; genus Phyllomedusa; species Phyllomedusa bahiana. The sequence continues at coordinate 3,506 of JAODAL010029695.1, forward strand.
GACGTTTGAGAGGATAACAAGCCAATCTGCTAAATAGGTGAGCTGACAAATGAATTTTCTTTCTATATAGTTACCCTTGCCAGGTAGGTATATAGGCCCCTTTAGTAGGTTGACGGGTTTATATAGTCCCCCCACAGCATGAAGGTAGGTATATAGGTCCCCTCAGTAGGTAAGTATATAGCCCCTCCATCCTCAAAAGTAGACAGGAAGGTAGATAGGCCTTCAGTAACTAGGGAGATATATACTGCAGGGCCGCCAATAGGTAGGTAAATAGGTTGCCTCGTTAGGTAGGTATATTGTTCACCCTGGTAAGTAGGTATATAGGTTCAATAGTAGTTTGCTAGGTGCATAGGGCCCCCAGTAGGTTGGTAGGTTTTTAGGGCTCCCAGTATGTTTGTAATTGTATATGTCCCATTAGTAGGTTTAGAGGGCCCTAATTTCTTAGGTGTATAGTTCCCCCCAGTAGGTTAGTGGGTATATAGGTTTCCACAGTAGGTTGGTAGGCATATACTGTAGGTCCCCAGTATGTAAGTAGGTAAATAGGTCCCCTAGTATTTGGGCAAGTATATAGTTACCCCACTTAGTTGATAGGTATTTAGTTCCTCTACGGTAGTTTGGTAGGTATATAGGTCACCCAGTATGTAGATAAACATATAGGTTCCATAGTAGGTTGGTAGGTGTATTTTCTCCACAGTAGGTTAGTATGTATATAAGTCCTCCCTGTAAGTTGGTAGGTATAAGGGCTCAAAGTAGGTTGGTAGGTATATGGTTCCCCCAGTTTATAGGTTGATATCTATGTCCCTCTAGTAGGTTGATAGGTCCCTCTTGTAGGTTAGTAAGAATATAGGCTCACCTCTCCCCATTACACTGATGGAGAACTCTCTCCTCCCTTGTCCCCACTCAGGCAAGGTGACATTATCATGCCGCTTGTGAAGTTACGCTACACCCAGTACAAGCAGCATGATGAGATTCTCACACTACCTGTGCCATATACAAGCGTTCTTGCGACATACCTTGGGACTTACAGGATATGGAGCAGAAAGCTGGCAATTTGTCTGCAGGGCAGCAGTGGCACAAGCCCTGGATAAAACTGCTGGGTTAGTCAGAAGGAAGGAGTTTACTCTGTCAGCCAATCGCCCCCTCAATGTAATTATGGCGAGCTGATGGATTGTCATAGCACCTGATGTTTGCCATTTTAGCAAACCTATTAGGCCCTGCCAAAGGGGTGCCTGTCAGTATTAGGGTTACCGATATAATACACTGCAATACAGAAGTATTGTTGTGCATTGTACTACTAGTCAGAAGATAACATAGTCAAGTCCTCTCAAAAATCATCTTTTTCCTTTCATACATGCTTTTTTATGTTAAAAAAAACCTACAAAACATACATAATATTACTATTACCTCATACATAATGACTCACACTCTAACATTTTAATATTATTTAACTATAACTATATATAGAACAATATCATTTTCATCTCTGCAATCGTATTGACCAATAGAATAAACCTAACATGTTGTTTATACTGAAAAATAAAGTAGAAGTTTGAAGAAATCAGGCAATACCTTTTAGAGGCAAAATGAGTATATTTGATGGTAAGCTTTCAAGAGTACTAGTTCTCTTCTTCAGACATGGTGTTACACAAGAAACTGAAAATTCACAGACTTTTTATACACAAAGAGACATGGATCTTCAAAGGAACTTTTTAAAGGAAAATTTAAAGATTCTAAGTTCCTTTGAAGGTCCATGTCTTTTGTGTATAAAAAGTCTGTGAATTTTCAGTTTCTTGTATAACACCATGTCTGATGAAGAGAGCTGGTACTCCCGAAAGCTTAACATCAAATATACTCAGTTAGCCTCTAAAAGGTATCGCCTAATTTCTTCACTCTTCTACTACTTTCTATGGCTAATACGGTACAACATTATATTACTGAAAAATAAGCAAAGTAAAAACGTAATCCCAAAACATCACAGAATGGCTGTTCTTTTCCATGCCCCCCCACAAACAACAAATAATAAACATTTATCTTTACAGATTATGCATCCCAGACAGCTGCTATTAAAAATACAACTCATGCCTTAAACAATAATACCTTAAACAAATCAAACCTTAAGGCTATGTTCACACGGCGTAATTGCGTGGCATACAGTATGTCCCGCAACTACGCCGGGTGAATGTGAGTCGCACTGATCAGCGCGTACTCCCGCAACGCGAGAGGGCCGGCAACCCACCGGCCCCATAAACTGTCATTACTCGGGGTGCGTATTCGCCGCAAGTAATTGACATGTCACTTAACTCCCCGCGCGTACAATACGATCGTATTGTATGAGCAGGGAGAGGAGGCGTAATCCATAGTTCTCTATGAGAACTATGGATTACCGTAATTTTATCGTGCATCTCGCTCGTATTAGAGCGCAAATACGACGCGAAATGCATGCTGAAATGTGCCCGTGTGAACATAGCCTAATATAGCTAGGGTGACAAAAGACAGATGCAGCTCTTGGGGCGCAGTAAAGAAAATTAAAAAAAAATGTGTTGAAGACCTCAAAAAAAGCTGCAATCTTAAGGGTTTGAATGAATTAAATGGCTTTTACATATGTTATCATTGCAATCGGCTGATGTCAATGTTATCTTTGCCAGTGCTTTGCTAATAGTTAAGGTTAAGGCTTTTACTAAGGATGTATGTATGCTGAGTAACTGAGCTGACTTTCATCATTTACAATCTAAAAAAAAAAAAAATTGCGCTTACAAAGTATAAATAAGCAAATTGAACATATTACAGATGAAAATATGATAAAGAATTACATTATCTAAAGTAAGGAAATCCATTCACTGTGTAACAATTATTGATAATAAGATACAATACAAAATGCCTATAATACACTCCATTTGCACAGCATTCACATAAAATTATTCCAATGTATTCTGTTACAGCACGTGTAGAATATTTGAATACATGCAACTGAAATAACCACAAGTATATATTTCAAAGTGCTTGCTGCACCCAGCCAGCTTTAAAGGGGTGTTATCGTTTCATTAAATGGTCTTCAGAATAAGGGGACAGTGAAAACAAGCAACTTTGCAATTGGATGTCATTAGCAAAGCTGCCTTGTTCTCACAGTGTCCCTTATCTTGTGTTTTTATTTACACTGATTTCCAGTGTGGGTCTAATCCCTCCTGATCCCTCCTCCTTGCAATTCACTAGCTGAGAGCTCATTTACATTCTGTACAGCCCCTGGGTCGATTCACGGAGCTGTGTGTCTGACTCAGAGTTAGGGGCCGTAGCATTTTCTGTCTCCACACCTAGCAGAAACAGACTGCAGCAGATTGTACAATGAGAAAACATGACAGTTTTGTCCCTGTGCCTAACTCTCCTGCATACATGCAGATCTGTGCCGTTCTTAGAAAGCTGTAATACATCTCCAGCTGTGAGAGATCAGTGCTCAGATTAGATTGAATGCAGCCTGTGGTATTATTATTATTATTATTATTATTAATTTTAAAGCGCCATTGATTCCAGGGCGCTGTACATTCGAGGGGGTTACATACATTACATAAGTCAAACGAGTACAGTATTAAGGGATAATGACAATTGGCACGACAGGAGGAGACAAGTCCCTGCCCGCGAGGGCTTACAATCTACAAGGAGGTGAGGGGCAGACATGTCTGTGGAGGACGTAGTGACAAGTTTAGTGAAGGTTATAGGCAAGCCTGAAGAAATGGGTTTTCAGGTTGCTTTTGAAGGTGGTGAAAGTGGAGGGGAGTCTGGGTGTGTTGGGGCATGAGTTCAGATGTGGGTGATGCAGATGAGAAGCGTCTTGGTATGCATACAGCTTTTATAAAATAAGACTGATAGGGAGAGACACAGTGACATGTGGACTCAGAGGGGAGGGGGGGGGGAGTCTCATGCCAGCAGTAAAGGGGGGATGATGTCATCCAGCTGGGAGGGGAAGAAACGCCCCTGCATTCACAGAGCTGGGAAGCTAAGAGAAGTGTGACTCAGCCGAAGTAAGGAAGCGATACATCCCCTTTAAGCTCCTACTTCCTCTTCAGTTGAGCCTTTAAGAGGAATATTATTGATAGAGAAGTCTAAACACTAGGGTAGAAGGCTACAGAGCTCTAAAGGGCTAGCGTTTGTCAGTAAAACATATGAACAAGTTTCCATACTGCTGATAACAAATAGGAGACCCCGGGAGCTGTTGATGCGGTGTGATGACGTCACGCCGCTTACACTGAATCCAGGCTCCCGGGATCTGGCCGCTGCAGGGATCCTAGAAAGGTAAGTGAGTTTTTTTATGTTGTTATTCTGAGCTACAGGGGGCAAAAATGGCTACAGGGGACAATGGCTACAGGGGCCAAAAACTGGCTACAGGGGGCAAAAACTGGCTACAGGGGGAAAATCGGGCTACAGGGGACAAACTGGCTACGGGGGCAACAGGCTACAGAGGGCAAAACTGGCTACAGGGGACAACTGGCTACAGGGGGCAAAACTGGCTACAGGGGGCAAAATTGGCTACAGGGGGCAACTGGCTACAGGGGGCAACTGGCTACAGAGGGCAAAACTGGCTACAGTGGGCAACTGGAAAGGTTACAGGGGGCAACTAGCATTGCTACAGGGGGTAACTGGCCACAGGGCAACTGGCTGCAGGGGGCAACTAGCAGGGCTACAGGGGCAACTGGCTACAAGGGGAAACTGACTACAGCGGCAACTATCATGGCTACAGGAGCAACCATCATGGCTGCTGGGTCTACTATCTGGTTACAGGGGGGTATTACATGACTACAGGGGCAACTATCATGGCTACAGGGGCAACCATCATGGCTGCTGGGTCTACTATCTGGTTACAGGGGGGTATTACATGGCTACAGGGGCAACTATCTGGTGAAGCATTGCGGCGCATTATTTTATGGGGGATGGGGGGGTGAAATTTCTTCACTTCGCCCTGGGTGCAATTTAGCCTAGGAATGGGATTGATAAAAGGCACTCACTGAAACATGTCACATGGCTGAAGGACTCCAGGTATGCTTCTGGATTACTTATGACTACTGGCTGATTTGGAAAGGAACAGAAACTTTGTGGGATCAGCAGGTAAGCCCGTTAAAATGCTGAGACCATTAGAGAAGTATTTAGAGTCCTGTGTGGATTTAAATCAAGGGAAGCTAGAGAAAATGTATATGAAGATGCAGCAGCTACAGCAAATTTGAAGCCACTGTCAGAGGTCTATGTATGTTATGCAGACCTGTAAAGAATAACAGAAATGCTTGATATAGAAGTAAGGAAAGTGGTAAGTACAGGGAAACAACGTGTGTGGTGTGGTGTGGTGTGTGTGTGTGTGTGTGTGTGTGTTGTGTGTGTGTGTGTGTGTGTGTGTGTGTGTGGTGTGTGTGTGTGGTGTTTAACATGTGTATGTAATTTTGTTTTCCAAGGGCACTCTTTCCCATGATGATTCATTTAGCCCCACTCACAGCTCTGTGGAGGCTATGGTGTGAATGGTAAATCAGTACTGGTCTTTAGAGTTTTAACCCAGCTGCCTGTAATGACTGTGCATAGCATAGTCCTCTGTCCGTAAAGTATGGTGGGGACTCTGCTTCTGACCACGGTTCGGTGCCTGAATAGTGGGTTTCTTTGTACTAGCTGAACACTATCTGTCTTTCCATACCATCCTATCTTGTTCCCGACTCCCTTTCAATGTTAGACTTGTTCCTTCCATGAAACAAGGGGTCAAGGTGCTTCAGAGGTACAGCCCGGAGCTATTGTGTCATTCTGGCAGTTTCAGGGACTGTAGATATATTTCATGTGCCCACCCAGAGTAGGAATCTGTTTTTGTCTGTATGGATCTCTTTTCAAGATTTTCAGACACATGGCCAAGTTCCAAAGCAACTGTAAAGACAGCAGTAAGAAAGCTGATATCAGAGGTAAAATGCTGGTATGGAGCATATGAGGCAACAAAGGGAATACAGGGAAGTCCTGGGTTAATTGTTTGCCAGTAACTCTGTACCCAGAACATTGTAAACAGAAAGAGAATCTACCTTTTATGAAGAGCTGTTGTTTGGCCCATTTGATAAAGACTTTCTCTATTAGCTAACGAGTTCTGCAACAGAAACTGGGTATATGTATTCTTTTCATATTAAGACTGTATCCAGAGAATTTAATCTCCAACTTAATTAAAGATTCAATTAAAGATTATTGGTAAATAGATACAGTACATGAAAAGGAAACAGGAGGATGGTTCATGGGGAAAATGGAGTAAAGCAAATGTATGATTGACTCATGATGATTTCTTCTTATTTTGTTCCATGGTTAAATCCTACAAACTGCTTTAAGGGAATTGAATTTCTAATTTGGAGGCCTGTACCAGATGTGACTGACCACTCCAATGTCTGTTAAGGTGGAAGGGAAAGAACCATCAGAATCAAACATCTCATCACCAGGGGACATCCAAATATTAAGATAAGTCATCAATATGACACATCGACTATTCATATTGATGCTGGTTGTCAGATCTTTGGAGACATTAAGGTTTCGTAGTGGTTGATGACTTATTGTTTTCAAGAGCTGTTGGAATAGTGTGTTATCAACTATTGTGAAATTATGTTTTAAGTCATTTACCTTATTGATTATTGGTTGTGTACATGCTCTCCTATAGAAGGAAAATGTATGCTGTGTCTGACAATCACCCTCATGGAACTAATGCGGGAGGTTATGTGTACTGCTTAGTTGAGTGAGTTCTTTAAAGAATAGACAAATTAATCCACATTTCTTCTATTGTGTGGTTCAATAAGGCCAAGATGGCAGATTTTGATTTCACATGAGAGATATAAAAGACAATAGCATATAGAGTATATGAAGTATGTATTTAATAGTAGGACCTGCATGTTGTTATTATATCGATTTAAAGAGAATACTCTGGTTGTTATATGATGTTCTGCCTCAAGTACTTATTTTGTTTCGATGTGAAAAGATTATTAATTCTGAAATTTTCTTTTCATCAGAAATTAAGAATTTGTTGATCACTGAGGAAGTAAAGCTAGTTAATTCAGTTCCCCAGACAACTTATGTAAAGGCTGCCACTGGGCTTCACCTGCAGGACTGCAAGTCTATGCCTACTGAGACAGTCCTATGTGCAAGTCTGCATGGTAAAAAGCATCTCCAGGATAAAAGGGAACCGCCAGATGCCACAGATGTTTCAAGCCACAAACAGAGACTATCCAGAAATTGCATTTATTGTGATAATCTCATGATTTCAAGCAGTTTTCGTTAGCGAATGGTTCGCCCTATCCCCTCGCCGTGGGGATAAATGTAGTTAAGGAATGATGGGCGAAAAAAAAGAAAGAAACATGCGAAAAATAAAATAAAGGGAAAAAATGGGGGAATTGTTAGAGTAAATATAGCCCTGCTGTCTAGGCCTGAACTGACTCCATTTTGTTTTTATTTCTTTGTTCTGGCTGTCTCTTTCCCAGTGTATCCTAAAGATTTTTTCATACTGAAAACTTGGCAATGAATTGGTGGTGCCAGGGTGCAAGGGACACATTAGTGAGAAAGTTCATGTTTTCATGCAATGTTTTGAGATAAGTGCAGGTGTCCAATTATGATGTCCAATTATAATTGGAGGGTAACTGGAATAACCCTGATACCATTTAGGCACCTTCAAAGTAATTTGGATGTTTCTCTTTTGTTTGACACATAAAAGGATTTTGTATTTTTGTTTTTAAGTTTAATTAATCTTGGACACTGCCCAGTAAGAAGTATGAATATTAATGTGCACCAATGATTATTCACACCCATATTGTATTTCCATTGGTTAGGGTGGGCTTGTTATTTAACCCTTTTATTTCATGTGACAATTTGTCTATAAAATAAAGGTCTGAGGGCTTTTGCTCCCCAAGTGATTTTGAATCTCAACTTGTGACTCATCATTGCTCACCCATGGTAGCCAGCTGGTGACACCCAAAGATGTGACCCTTCTTGGAGTAGTAGGTATAATAACTTATTACTCTGTCCTTATACATATTACAGAGATATTTGGCTTTTGGTTGAAATTTCAGCATGAACATAACATTTCTTGAATACTCTTCAACTGAAGTGGCCACTGAGCTTAGAGTGTCAAAGAGTGCCATCAGCAGGTTGCAACAGAGATACAGAGAGCTACAGAGATTGAAAGAGTTACAGAAAAGCAAAGAAGTGGATGTCCTTTGGCTACATCACACACTGATGATTGCTTCATTGTAAACAATGTTCAGTGCAACTGAATGATGAATGCCACACAAATTCAGGTATGTCAAATGGAGGTGAGAGGCATCTAAATGTCAGGTCAGACCATTAATAACCATTTGTATTAGCATGGACTGCGTGCTAGACGACTAGCAAGGGTGCCTGACTGGTACCAGACCTGGCTGAAGCATATATCACAGCGGCTGTCATTTCTGCTTAGAGTGAATACACTTTCATAACTGAACAGCACTGGACCACTAGTCCAGCGTAGATGCTCTCTGGCCCATGTAAGATGATGATAGCTGTGTCTGATGATGTGGTCAGGTCATCTCGCATGCAGGCTACGCTGACGTAAATGTTTAGAAATGGTCTGGCATGACACTTCAGTTCCTTTCACCTTCCTTAAATGTACTTGCCGTTGTGTGGCATTCATCATCAAAGTGTGAAATTCTTTATGAAAATCAAGTACGCAAAATCCTGCAGACTCAAGAGGAGAGGGACATCTGCTTTATTATCAGCGCACAATTCAAAAGCCTGTATCTCTGATGGTGTAGGGTTGCATCAGTGCCTATGGCATGGGCAGCTTACACATCCTGAAAGGCACTATCAATGTTGATAAGTATTTAAAAGTTTTAAAACAACATGTGATTCCAGTCAGACAATGGCTCACACTTCAGCAAGACAATGCTATACTGCATCCTACATCCATCACAACATCAGGAATTCAGTGTTGAACTGGGCTGTCTGCAGTTCAAACCTTTCAACAATAAAATAAAATTTGGTGCATTATGAAATGAAAAGTATGGCAAGACCCGGAACTTTTGATCAGCAAGATCCCACATCGGACAAGAAGGAGACAACATTTTTTATAGTTACATAGTTGCATAGTTTGTAAGGCTGAAAAAGACAGACGTCCATCCTGCTCAGCCTATTTTTTAAGTGTTTATCAAGAGAAAAGCAAACCCCCCCATGAAGTAGAAGACAATTGTCCTCATTTTAGGGAAAAAATTCCTTCCCGACTCCAATCTGGCAATCAGAATAAATCCCTGGATCAACTACCCTTCTCTAGAATTCTAGTCACTATAACTTGTTATACTATTACGCTCTATAAATGCATCCAGACCCTGTTATTGAATTCACCTTGACAAGTTTCTCTGGCAGAGTTCCACAGTCTCACTGCTCTTACAGTAAAGAATACCTTTCTATGTTTATGTAGAACTTTCTTTCCTCTAGGCGTAGAAGATGCCCCCTTGTTCTGGATACAGTCCTGGTTATAAATAAATCTTGAGAGAGATCTCTATTTGACCATTAATATATTTAAACATATTTATTATATCCACTCAAAGCCGGCTTTTCTCTAAGCTAAATAACCCTTATCTTGCTAATCTTTCTGGGTATTGCAGTCCACCCAGTCCTTTCATTATTTTTATTGCCAGCCTTTGTACCTGTTAAAGCTATACAATGTCTTTCCTGTGAACTGGTGCCCAAAACCGTACACAATATTCCATGTGTGGTCTAAACAGTGACTTGTATAATGGGAGAATAATGTTCTCAACATGTGCATCTATGCCCCTTTTCATACACCCCATAATCCAGTTTGCCTTGGCAGCTGCTGCCTGACACTGGCTGCTACAATTTAGTTTACTGTCCACCAGGATTCCCAAGTCCTTCTCCAGGTCACTTTTAACCAGCATTTTTCCGTTTATCATGCAATCATGTAATGGCTTTTTCCTTTCCATGTGCATAATCTTGCATTTATATGTGTTAAACCTCATCTGCCATTTTTCTGCCCAGGCCTCCAACTTATCCAGATCCCTTTTTAATAACACATTATCCTCTATTTTGTTGATTACTTTACAGAGATTAGTATCATCTGCACAGATTGATATTCTACTGTGCAATCCATGTGTAAGATCATTAATGGATAGGGCCCAATACTGAACCCTGTGGTACCCCACTAGTAACAGAGATCCAGTCTGAGTATGCACCATCAATCACCACTAGTGTTGAGCGTAACAGTAAAAAGTTCTAGTTCGAATAGAACCTCAAACCTTTGTGAGTTCGGTTTGAAGTTCTAGTCAAACTCGAACTTCGAACTCCATTAAAGTCTATGGTTAATTTTTATACCTATACAGGTGAGGAGAAGCGGTAATTACCACCGATAACAGTTAAATGGATACGTGGAACATCTTAGTGAAGGAAATTTGGCTCTAAGAGTGACAGAAAAAAATTGAGAGGCTAAAATACTTACCGTATATACCCGAGTATAAGCCGATCCGAATATAAGCCAAGGCACCTACTTTTGCCTCAAAAAACTGGGAAAACTTATTGACTCGAGTATAAACCTAGGGTGGAAAATGCAGCAGCTACTGGCTAATTTAGAAAAAATAAAAATGGATACCAATAAAATTACATAGGCAGGTATAGGCAGTTTATTGTCCCCCATAGGCATGTAGAGGCAGGTATATGTCTTCCATAGGCAGTTATAGGCAGTTTAATGTCCCCCATAGGCAGGTTATTGGCAGTTTAATGTCCCACATAGGCGGATTATAGGCAGGTATATGTCGCCATAGGCAGGTTATAGGCAGGTAATAGTCAGGTATATGGCCCCATAGTCAGGTATATGGCCCCATAGGCAGGTAATAGGCAGGTGTATAGCCCCATAGGCAGGTATATGGCTCCATAGGCAGGCATATAGCCCTATAGGCAGGGTATAGGGAGGTATAGGCAAGCTAAAGGCAGGTATATTGCCCCATAGGCAGGTATATGTCCCTATAGGCAGGTTATAGGGAGGTATAGGCAGCTATATGTCCCTATAAGCAGTTTAAAAAATAAAAATACAAGTACTTACCTTGCTCTCCCGCTGCTCTGACTCCATGGCGCTCTGCTCCATCTTTTGTACAGGCAGGGTGATGTCATCAGTCCGAGCACGCAGCGTGATGACAAACGCTGCCTGTACCGGAAATTCTGGACAGCCCCGAGTCTTCGGCCATCCGGAGTCCACTCCGGAGTAGGGAGCGCTTGCTCTCTGCTTCGCAGTGGTATCTTCTCCTGTATGCTCTCCGGAGGAGTCGCTTACAGGGGAAGAGATCGGCGACAGTGCCCGGGCCACGGCAGTGCCCAGACGCTGTCGGCTCACTCGAGATTCAGCTATATGCTCTCCCTTAGGAGTCACATATAGCAGAAGTGTTCCTGCCGGTGCACGGGCCATCGCATTTTTTGTGCTGAAAAACTCGGCTTATACTCGCGTATATACGGTAATTCCTTTCAATGGCTAACTGAAAAGATGAGGACAGCTTGCAAGCAGGGGCGTAGCTATAGAAGATGCAGCGGTAGCAGCTTCTATGGGGCCTTGCATCTTGAGGGGGCACAAAAGCCCCCCCCCCTCCCCTTTGACACATAGGAGATTTGGAGACGGTGTGTTATACAATTACTGAACCCCCAAAACTGCAAAAAAAGAACTTTTAGGGTACTGAGTATGATTTAGCAAATCAAAGCACTCTATATAATATATATCCATGTATATGAGAGTTAGGTGTTATGTGAGCCTGCAAATGTCGCCAAATAACAGCTTCTGGGTGTGGGAAAGATGCAGCCAGCAAAACCAAACTCCCTAACTATGGAGGTCTATGGATAGGAGCATGTTATCTAACTAACTAAGAGCAGTCTCTACAGTGCATAGAGTGAGCTGCAAATGGCATTCAGAAGCCAATAAAGTAAAAAATCTCTATCACATGATCAAGTGATTTTAGCAGTCAATGATAGCTATACATCTCAGTGATGACTTGTTTGACACTTTTCTGTGCTCTGCACTGATTGGATGGCCGAGAAAAAGTGCAGAAAGGTGATCGGATGGCTGCCAAAAGTGCAGAAAGCTGCTGAAAACAAAACTGAAAATGGCATGTCGAACTAGAACTAGAACTTTACTCGAACAAACAGTAAAATGTTTGATTCAGATCGAGTTCTAAATATTTGAGACGTAAAATTATTTCTGACAGTGACCAAGTCCTGAAACATTTCCAGTTAATTACTCATTACCAAACCTTTTATGTGGCACAGTATCAAATGCTCTAGAAAAATCTAGGTATACAACATCCAATGCCTTACCCTGATCCAGTCTAGAACTAACTTCCTCATAGAAGCTGATGAGATTAGTTTAGCAGGACTGATCCTTCATAAACCCATGCTGGAATGGAGTTATACATTTATTTTCAGTGAGATACTCCAGGATAGCATCTCTTACAAACCTTCAAACAACAGAGGTTAAACTTACCGGCCTATAGTTTAATAGTGAATATTGACACCACATTTGCTATGCACCAATCCTTTGCTACATAACCTGTTATTATGCAGTCCATAAATATTAAGAATAGGGGCTTATCTATGACATTACATAACTCCCTTAGGACATGGGGGTTATTTGTCTATTTTAATCTTATTAAGCTGGAGCTGCACATTTAAGTTGAAATTTACCTCATCCCTCTGCTCATCAACAGGAAGGTCTTGCTCCTCGGTAAAAAAATGGAGAAGAAATTGTTTAATAGGTTTGCTTTCTTCTCATAGCCATCCAAAATATCTCTCAGTACTTTTCCAACATTTTCTGTTTAAATTTTATTACTATTTACAGTATATAGTTGAAAAATATTTTGGGGTTAGTTTTACTTTCTATGGCAATATGTCTTTGCAGAACTCCAGCAACTGGTCTCTTCTCTTCCAAGACAGTTACAGACTTCTGTGACATGTATTGCTGTCATTAATTTTTAAATTGATGCATTTTTTGGACTATAAGACACACTGGACCATAAGACGCACCTACATGTTAGAGGAAGAAAATAGGGGGGAAAAATTTAAGCAAAAAGTGTGGGCTGAAGTGTAGTTTTTATTGGTACCATTTTGGGATAGATGTGACTTTTTGATCACTTTTTATTCCAATTTTTTAGGGATATGAAATGACCAAAAAATCCACAATTTTGGTGTTTGGAATTTATTTTCTTCTTCATTGTTCAACATATGGGATAAATTATGCTATATTTTAATAGCTCGGACATTTACAAACATGGCAATAGCAATTATGTGTGATTTAAAATTTTAATATTTATTTTAAAAGAGTGTGAGAGCGATAACCCCAAATTTAACACACTTGCTCCCTATTCACACCTGAGACCTTGTAACACTTACGAGTCACATGATACCATGGAGGGAGAATGGCAGATAGGGCACAGTTGGGCACAGTTTATCCATTTTCACTTAGGGGTGTACTCACTTTTGTTGCCAGTGGTTTAGACATTTATGGCTGTGTTCTGAGTTATTTTGAGTGCACACCAAATTTACACTGTTATATAAGCTGCACACTGACTACTTACATTTTATCTAAGTGTCATATCTTCAGTTTTGTCCCATGAAAAGCTATAATACAATATTTGCAAAAATGTGAGGGATGTACTCACTTTTTCTCCTCATTATAAGCTGCTCCTAGAAGCTGGAATCTCTCAGCAAAGCTTTCTCACACCTTAGGGCTAGAACAAAACATCCCAACACCTGCACTTAGATATCACCCCTATAGGAGTGTCCCGGGGCTCCATAAGTGCAACCTTCCTATTGACAATTTTTGTGGGAAAGAGGTAAAAGGCTGGACATGCAGCACTACATTCCAGCTACTGTGACAAAACTATCTGCTGTCTGTGGAACTACAAATCCCAGAAGGCCTCTCTGCAGCATTTGTTGAATTCTCTGTGACCTAATCTCTTTACCCTATGGTAAAAAATATGTGTTAGCCCACAGCAAGCAATCAGATGACAGTTATATACGTGTGGCTATTAACTAACTAGAGAACCAAATAAGGATGGATTTATTTATGTTTCTTTAACTGCATTTGCACAATTAAGGAATATGGGTAATTATATACAGCATTATTTTTTATTAAATCACACTTTTGTACCTTGTATTTTGCCACCAATGTACATTGGAAAAGTCCCTGATGAGTGTGAGTGCAATCTCTGTACAAGCGTATGGTACATAGTGAACTCACTATATTTAATCTCCTATACCAATGCATGTGGAGATCCAGTGAGGAAGATGCAATGGATGTGCTTCAGGTAGTTTATTGACTGTACCTTGAGAGATCACACAGAGAACGACATAAGAGAGGTCAAAACGAATTCTCCTCTCCAGCTCTGCGTAACATGGCTGGACCAGATAGAGATATAGCAACAATGTGACAGGATGTAATCTCACAGAACAGGTAGAGTAACTGAAAGTAAAGACGGAAATTGCATCTTAATATCCAAACATAACTATTTACAAACAGTAGCCACATGGAGGCAGGATAACACATCACACATAGTATACAAATGTTATTAGACTATGTCTACACAGCAAATGTTAAAATGTTGTCCACAATCCAACTGCATTTTAGCTTCACTGTAACACACGGTCGGTTTTCAGATTTCCCGCTGGCCTAGTACATTGACTGTACGGGAATCCAGCGGGAGATAGAACATGCCTTACATTAAATTCTCAATATTATTAATGGATGACAAATGGAATACATAGCTGATTTGTATGCTGAAATTGTATGCTGGTTTGTTAAAAATATTCTTAATATTCTGAAGTGCAGGTATTTACTATAAACTTACTCCCTTTTAAATGTAGTTTCCTTTTACCTTCCTAGCTTTGTATTCTGCTTTCAAAATGTATATGTTTTATAGCTTTGACTGCAACTGCAGGTGTGAAAAGTCCTGCAACATTAAGGATTGATAATTTGTCATTTTTTTGTTATTTTTGCATATATCCCTCTATAGCTTTATGTCCTGTTAAATAAGTTGAGGCTAGAAGCTGAATTAAAAAAAGCAATGAATAAATACATTTATACTGCTGTGGCTGGTTGATTTAAACATATTAAAAATAAGTTGTTTTTATTACTCCTTTATTTTTTTTAAATAAGGCAACAGATGGCATTCATAAATGTATATTTTTGACAAGTGCATGTTCTTAATATATTTCGTTTTCATATAAGCTTTGATTTTATTCTATAATGGGCTAACTTTCCAAAATGCTCTGCCATATCAAACTGGCTTTATTTCAAATAAAATATAATGAAATGTAAATGTGTATCGCCTCTCATGTTTGCCTCATATTTACTACAATTTTTAACTACTTAAAGAGGTTTTCTCAACATGCTGTTTCACAGAGTCACAGCCAGCTTCAGAATCACACTTCTTAGTTAGGCTGGCGGTGGTTCTATAGCTGTGATTGGAAAATTTATAATATGATTTATAATCTGCAGTGCACAAGGCTACAGAGCTCTAAGGATTAAAACGTGTCCTTAACTTAGTTAAACAAATCATGTGCTGGAGAAAAGACTCAGCAGGGAGTGACTTACCATGGTCAGAGAGGGGATATGGAGCAATCAGATACACTGAGGGAAATAAGTATTGAACATGTCATCAATTTTCTAAGTAAATATATCTAAAATATCTAAATAAATGTCTAAAGGTGCTATTGACAAGAAATTCTTACCATATGTCGGTAAAAAACCCATTCAATCCACACAGGCAAAGAAATCATACTATAGCTGTCCATAAATTAAGCTATGTGTAATAATGAGATATTGAACACACTTACTGAAATTTATTTATTACTTCATACAAAACCTTTTGTTGATGATGAGAAGACTAGTTGCATGCATTGCTCAGGTAGGATTTTGGCCCATTCGTCCACACAAACACTCTTCAAATCTTGAAGGTTCAGTAGGCTCCTTCTGTTAACTCTGTGCTTTAGATCTTTCCATAAATTTTCTATTGGATTCGGGTCAGTTGATTGGCTGGCCAATCTAGTAGCTTTGCTTTCTTTCTCTGAAACCAATTGACAGTTTCTTTGGCTGCGTGTTTAGGATGTTTAAAGTCATTGTTGAGTTCCATAAGTGAGAGGGGTTATGTTGCATGTAAGTTTCACATGACTGTTATCCTGTACATTGCAATAGACTGTAACTATTGTGCTTGTTAAGGAAATGCACCTCAGCAATTTTCCAGAGTTGAATTTCCAGACAAGCAATTCTCCAAACAAGCAAAAGAAAAACAGAACAAACAGAACTCACTCATAACTTCTGTCTGCAATCAGACATCCTTTCGCAGGCAGAGTCTAAGGCAACCTCATAATGTTCATTAGAGTCTGCTACAAATCAGGACTGCAAGAGACCCAGGTTACCTCACAAGAGAGATGTAGGAAACAAACACAAATGAGAAAACCGACAGGACAAACAAGGGAGGACAGGGGTAAAAAAGCACAAAACACAGAACAAACTAGAGTAGTCAAACTAATTGAGGTCAAAACCAGGAGAGAAAATGGTAGTAAATCAAGAATAACAGAGAACACAAGCTAGAGTCCAAAACCAGAAGACACTTCAGAAACCGCAAGCAGGACAAGGGAATACAGTCAGGACAAAGGAAGAATCACAGGTAAGGATTACACAGAAAGACTGGTTTTAATACCCTGCCTCAGCCCTTGATTAGTTGCAGGTTCAGAACTAAAATTGGTTCTGCTCCAACCTCAGGCTTAGGCTTGGCAACAGTCTTAAAGGAACAGAACACTCCTCACAGTGCCTTAGCAACCACATGAAGACTTTTTGCAGCGGCTACTGGAATACATTCTGCATTATAGAAGTTGACTTTACAGTGCATAAAAAATTTATAAGACATTGAGAACAAACACAAAAAAAATATGTTTTATGTTTTTTGTGCAGATTTTAGACAGTGTTTTCCAAATCATGTGTAAAATATTTCTGATTATATTGAAATCCCTAATATTGATTAATGATTACCAAATAGGAAAAAGATTGACAAAGATTAAGAAAAACTTGTATAATATGTGTAATATAATTGTGGCCCACTACACAAAAGGTCTTACAGTGCTTGATAGGTGAGAGTATTTGGAGCCTGCTTCAATCCCTTTGTTCAAAGACTCACTTGGCTGGATCGTTATTTCCGTTATTGTTCCTAGGTAAATGAGTCTTTGCAATTCAAGAATTGAGCTGAATGGAAAATAGTTGGTCTCACGACAGAGTTGAGGAAAAATAAGTTGTATTTTGCTACTAGAGCAGATCTAACTGTCAAGTAGATAATAGGATACAAAGAATTTTTAATGCCCCTATTTAAAATAAACCCTTACTGTGTCACAATCAATTTAAAAATAAGTCATATTCAATTGTAAAGGCCTTGTGAAAAATATTAAGTGCATTCTAAAAATGCTTGTAATATAGCAAAATTGTAGAACTAAAGACATGGATCACTTATCCATATGCTTTACATTGATCTAATGCTGCTAAGTAGAGATAAATGAGCAGTAAAAAATTCAAATCGAACTAGACCTCGAACCCCATTAAAGTCAATGGGAGAAGATGTTTAGGTTAATTTTTATACCTATACAGGTGAGGAGAAGTTGGAATTACCATCCATAACAGTAAACTGGATCTGTGGAACAACTTGGTGAAGAAAATTTGGCTCTAAGAGTGACAGAAAAAAAATTGAGAGGCTAAAATACTTCATTCCTTTTAATGGCTAATTGTAAAGATGAGGACAGCTTGCAAGCAGGGGCGCAGCTATAGGAGGTGCAGCAGTAGCAGCTGCTACAGAGCCAAACATCCTGAGGGGGCCCAAAAGCCCCTTTGACACATAGGAGATTTGGAGACGGTGTATTATACAATTGCTGAACCCCCAAAACTGGCAAAAATGAACTTTTGGGCACTGAGTATGATTTAGCAAATCCAAGCACTCTGTATAATATATATCCAGGTATATGAGAGGTAGGTGTTATGTGAGCCTGCAAATGTCACCAAATATTTATATCCAATAAGCACCTTTATGTACTCTCAGGTTTAACCGCAGCCGCAGGTCTCCACCATCTCATATACCACAGTCAATGCTAGCGGTATATCAGAACGATATTCAATATATCTTCAGAAAAACCTTTTATTATAATATTCTTTCTTTAAAACCAGCTGTGGTCATAAGATTATCATTTTGTTCAAACAATTAGGTATGCACAAAACGTTTTGTTTTACAACACTTGAGATCCAGAATTCAGTCTCGCATTAGGCTGCTTTCAAACATGACACAAAGGGCCACATGTATGAAACTGTTTAGGTCTGAAACTCACTCTTTTGCCCATAGTAACCTATGGGCAAAAAGTGAGTTTTAGACCTAAACAGGTTCAAAGTCCTCTAATTTCTTAGACTTCACATCTCACAGTTCACTCCATTATGTCCGCTTGCAACATTTCGGAGGATGGACTTGCCCCCTTTGTCAAGTTCTCGAATAGCTTTGTGCATATCTAATTGTTTGAATGAAATGATAATCTTATGACCACAATTGGTTTTAAAGAAAGATTGTTATAATAAAAGGTTTTTATGAAGACATATTGAATGTTCTGATATACCACTAGCATTGACTGTGTTAAATGTTACCAAATAACAGCTTCTGCGTGTGGGAAAGATGCAGCCAGCAATATTAAACTCCCTAACTATGGATTTCTATGGAGAGTAAATTGCTATCTAACTAAGAGCAGTCTGTACAGTACAGAGAGGGAGCTGAAAATAGCATTCACAAGGAAATACAGTGAAATATATATAACATGGTCATGTGATGTTAGCAGCCAATGAGAGCCCTACACCTCAGCGATGACGTTTTTGACACTTCTCTGTACTCTGCACTGATTGGATGGCTGCCAAAAGTGCAGAAAGGTGATTGGATGTCCGCCAAAAGTGCAGAAAGCCGCTGAAAACGAAACTGAAAATGGTATGTCGAGCCAGAACCTTACCCGAACGAGCAGTAAAATGTTCGATTCAAGTTCTAAAAATTTGAAAGTTCTATTAGAACTTAACTTTTCTAGAACAGTTCCATCAACACTGCTGCTAAGCACACATTTACATAAATGACCATGAGGATCTTATTCTGATTCTTGTTCTTGTATTCTATATCTTGTCTTGATCAAACTGTATAATCCCACTTGCTATTTTATGGTGACCTATTTTAACCCCTTCCCAGTCTTTATGACAGATTGCTCTGTCTGTTCCCCTAAAAATGGAGTCCCCAACTATGAACACCTGTCTAGCCTGCCCTTCCCCACATTACTGGAGCAGACAGGGGTAGTGTCTTGCTGCAGCAAAACTATTTCTGGACGGACATTCCCTTAATCCACCAGTCTTGTAAATTTGTTGGGTTGTGCCAAATCAGGACTAGCCTCCTTCTTTTCCTTTTCCCTCTACCCTTCTTTCTGACTGTTACTCAGCTAGCTGCCTCATTTCCCTTCATCTCTATGCTGCCATTCTCCCCAGCATCTACCCCAGCTAGTGCTTGCTCAGTGAGCAGCAAACTCACTTCCAAGTTGCCAATGGATCTCAGTGTTCCCACTTGCTCATTTAGATCCAGGATTCTAAATTAGCAGTATACACACATCTCTCACAGCAGAGTGCACCCTCAAATGGTTGGTCAAGGATTGCATTCATTGCACAGGATGTGCACTGGAATGCAGATATGAAAAGAAAATTAAGTACAAAACTATCCTTTCTAACTCTGCAAATCTAAAGTCCAACAATAAAAAGTGCCCACCCTTAAGACAAAAAATGTCCTATTTGCTCTTTTACTTAGCTTCAAAACCATTTTTCCAAACGCTGTTTTAATTGCCTTATGAGCACACTAGACAAACAATACATACATAGCTATACAGGACAGAGGTGCAAATACAAAAAGGATATGTGTAGAGACAAAAGAAGCAGCAAGATGTGTCTTGTTAACTAAAGTTAGTTTGGTGCAGGGCACACATAGGGGTAAATGCAGTCTGCTGGGACTGGAAGCAGGTGGGCCCTCACATTTAACTATACTGGGACATCCCATGTCACACCCCTGTCACAGCTCCTGAACGGTCTACACGCACCTCCTTTCCAGAGCCAGGCTGTTTTTAGCTTCAGACATGAAACAGACTGTATCACAGCAGGGCAGTGCCGCAGGTTCGTGGCCCTGGTACCAACAGAACCGGATGGGTCAAAGCTACGGATGGGTACCAAACACTGTGTCACTGCTCTGCTCCTGGTACCAGTTTCCCGTTTCTCCCTGCCCGTCGGTCCTAGAAATGAGGGAGTGACAGCTATGCATGTGGGGTGCTTTCATATTTAAAAATATGAAATCGGAGTGTGTCTGTGACATACAGTTATTCCAGAATTGTTTATGAAATCCCAACTCTGCTGTGACTGGTCCATCCCCTTGAAACACTTCACACCTCTCTCTAACTACAACTCTCATTGCCTGGGTCTCCAAGGTGTTTGTGGGGAACGTATGACAATTGGTGACAGGGCCTTCTGAAGCAGGACCACATGCTGAGACTCACTTCCTGTCTGATGGAGCATTTGTTTCCCCTGACCTCTCATTATCCAGTGATCGAGCTGGATCAAATTATATTTCATTTCGTCACAATAAATTTTGGGGGATTTTTCATAGACCCTGGCTGATTTCAATGGAGATCAGGGCATTTTAGAGTTGTCACACAATGCCTATTGATGTGCAACTATGATTTAGTATAATTTTTTATCTTGAAAAGTGTTTTTTTTTTACTGTTGTTCCCCTTTAAGATATCTTACTATGCAACCAATTTATTGTGCTATTAAATCTCAGACATAAGTTCACAAGTCATTTGATTTTTGTTTTTCTCTGAGCCAGCAAAAGGGTAAGACAGGGCTGAAAGGAGCTTTTTACACTGTGGCTAAACAGCTGGTAAGGGCTGAGGGATTTATCTAATTTAGAGGAACACACATTAGCTTAACAAGAGGACCCTCAAACTTCAATAAAAGTCTTCTGTAACACCTGCTAAGAGTCTGGCCAAGTTATTAATTCCCTGCGCCAGCTGCATAGCCATATTTTCTTCCAAAACTCAAGGGATACTCTTACTAAAATAAACAATACCTCCTAAAGCTTCAAGGGCAGTTCACAAGACAATGAAGAAGTAAATTGTAAGTGAAACATACTCCTAGAACAGTTATGTTTTATGAAATATAAATAAAAAGATTAGGTTGTCAGTGCAGCAAAGCTGAGTATATTACATTTCTGTCATATAATGTTATCACAAGCTTTGCATAGGACTGAAGTTAAATTACTAATAACAGTGATCCCTCAGTATACAATATTAATTAGTTTCAAGATAATCATTGTATGTTGAAACTACAATACTATAAAAATCTTTTAATTGATTCTAAAGTGCCAAAATGTCATCCAACATAACGCAAAATTAGATTTAAAAAAAAAAAATTAACATATAAGTAATACAAATAAAGTAAGCCCTTGCATGTAACAACCAGAAAGAGTTTCTGGAAGCTGGAAATCTCTTCTATTTTAAGAACAGGAGCTTCTCTGGGTCATGTATTTTATATACAATGTACCAGAAGAAAAGAAAAGGAGCCCAAAGTAGCCGCTTATCCTTGCACATGTAAAGAGCAGTACAAGAGCCCTAGTACCGCACTGTACTGTAGAGCGACACTACTAGACCACCAATCAGTGCATGTACTTTGCTAATACTGATGTTTTACAAGTAAAATGTTCATGATAATTGGCTGGATTTTCCTTCAATCACATGATGACAGATCAGCATGTCTTAGACATTGTATGGGGATTCTGCTTTCAAGATACAATTCTCTAGGAGAGACCTGTGTAGGTTAAAAATATTGTATGCTGAAGCCTCTGTAATTTGTGGGTTGTAAACTATTATGTTGCAAACAGCTAAGTGACCAATTCATCTCTTCTACATTTCCGTTATCAGAATTTTACGTGTTATTACTATTTTTTTCATTACGGTACAATGCTAAGTAATTGTGTTATAGTCATATAATAATAATGTACCTAAGCTTTTCTTTGCTTTTATCTTCACTCAATTTGGCTGATGTTTAAAATTTGCTGGATCTACTCTTATATAGAAGTAGTTTATGTCATCATTTAAAAGTGGCAGCATATTCTGTGAACCATACAGTATAAATATTGGATCTATCACTGCTCTAAGCACAAGGTCATTCAATTTGCAATAAATTCGTATAAGAAGCAAAAGAACAGCAAATGAATAGCAAAAAATAGGATGGGTGAAGTCAGTAGTAAATGTAGAGTAGGTTGTAGTTAAAGGGGTTTTGCCAAAAAGTAAAATTTATGTATTAAGCTTGCAAATAAAATAATAAACATTTTCACCATTGATCATTACTAAAAAGTCTGTAGCATTTTTGTTTTAGTTTCTAGCTTAGTGAACCTTAGTGATTCAGTCCCGGCCACACATACTCAGTCATCACCTCTCCTCCCAGGCAGCTACTGTTAGTCTGTTCCCTGTTTAGGAATCACACTCACTGCTGAGCGAGTGTTCAATCCCAGGTGCTGCTATTCTACTCTTGTCTTTTGTACTCCTTAGTAATTAGTCAAAAAGTTCAAATACAGTAAATAAAAAGTAAAAAGAAATCTCGATAAGTATGTGCATTGAGACCTACAGGTGTTTGACACCTTCAGGGATTTTAACCCAAAACCTTATGTTGGAATCAGAAGTGCTAACTACTCAGCTACATTCTAGCTACTCACAGCTCTTTACATAAAAAGACCTTTGATTGATAAGAGTGAGCACAATGTGGGGAATGGCATGTTAATGTCAGCCTGCTGGGTCACATGACCCCCCCCTGAACACTGAACTGAAAGCTGAAGCTGGATATGAAATGACTTTGTGGCAAAAACCCTTTATATGAATACTTAAAAAGAGAACTGTAACAACAAATTAGCACATTTAGATCAAAATCTCTGACCTTGAAAAACAGTTTTGAATGAGCTTTAAAAAACACAGGAGTCCGAGTGTTCACTTGGTGTTTTCACCATAAAACAGCACAGCAGTTATTTTTCATGATTTTAATGCTGCCAGTGCTTTTGTGGGCAGGATTACCAGGCAAAGGACTACAGTTATGTGTTTGTTTTTTCTCCCCTCACATAGACATTGGGCCTCATTTATGAAAGTTGACTAATAGTAAGACTATTTTTGTTTTTCATAGTAACCAATCAGAGCTCAGCTTTCATTTCTCCAGAGCAGAATGAGAAATAAAATCTGTTTTCTGATTGGTTGCTATGGGCAACAAAGACAGTCTTATTTTTCATAAATGAGGCCCACTGCCTCTTTTTAAAGCTGCCTACATGGTTAAATAAAATAAAGTGTAAAATACAGATGTAGTCACTCATTGTTTTCACACATAACTCAGATGTACTACTGAGATACAATCATTCAAAAAGCAAACTGGCTCACCTGGTTAAAGTGCATAGATCAGATGATCCATCACTAAAAATCCATGATTAACACTCACAGTTTAGTCCAACAACATGTCTTAAATAAAAACAACAAATATTGTATCGTAACAGCAGAAACATTAATATATAACAACTTATTCCATTCAGAGACGGCATGTAACATACAGTATTTCAAACTCCATCAAGTCCCCAATAAAAGCCACTGCCAATCTCGCATCAGGTCAAATAGTAGGCACCTGTTGTCCAAAACTCCATTATGATGTTTTAAAAGCTTAAAAACAATAAAATATAATGTATTTAAAAGTTCAGTATCAGGTCTAATTTGTGATTCATCTCTCATGAGAAGCTAGTTCCATATCGGATAAGAGGACTATTTGTACCTCCACATACCAGAACTTAGTGCGAGTTATAACACAGGCCTATCAAAAAAGTAAAGAAAAAATCAGGGTATTTTTTAAGATAATGGACATCCATGAAAATAATGCAAAACCCACAATGTGACTAGTGTGTGATAACAAATGCAATACTCTTTGGTCTGTCTTCGACACCTCAACCACTGAGCTAAAAAGAACTCAATAAACTGATTCAAGGCTTAAATCTGTCCAAGAAAGCATCTGAAATTTTAGTGCCCAAATTTAATTAATAAGATCTTATAAAGGCAGAAATAACTACAGCCTATCGGACAAGAAAAGAGAGGCTTCTTCCATATTTCAACCTAGAGGAAGAACTTGTATGCTGCAATCATATCCCAGGAATTGTACTTCAAATGGGACTAACAGAACATCGACCAGAAGACAGGCAGTTCTTTATTGACAGCTCTATTAGCAGCTTGAAATGTGTTCTCTTGCAAAATGTTAACTGTTATGCATCTCTTCCCATTGCTCACGCAACAAAACTTAAAGAATATGAAAATATAAAATGTGTGCTACAGAAAATCCGTTATCATGAATATTAGCGATTTCTAAAGATGGTGAACTTCTTGCATGGCAGCAATCTGGATAAACAAATTACCAACACTTCATTTGTCTTTGGGATAGCTAGGCAAAAATAGATCATTGGACCAAAGTGTCATTGCCTACTGTCACGATGCTCGGTGGAGAGGATAGTGGATCCACTGGTCACCGCGGGGAGTTGGCGTAGCCTACGCCGAGGAGTCGAAGGGGCCCCTTGTCGTCACCGGCGCCCGCAGCAAAGCGGGAAGGACTTTGCTGCAGGGAAACCCCCAGATCGCTACCCCCGACGCAGGCCCTGGTGGTTACAGCCGAAGTGGTAGGCACAGAACAGGCCAGAATGCAGAGAGGCACCACAGGTGGACTGGCAGGCATGGTTGGAACGATGTCAGCAGATGAACGTAGGCAGGTAGCAAATGGATGCAGACAATGGCAGAGGATGTAGAAAGACGTATGCACGAACAAACTCAAGGAAAGGACACCAACAACTAGGTGCGGAGAGCAGGAAATGGCATGCTTAAAAAACTCCTGCAAGAATGTGAATGGAAGAGCACAATTACCTGTTGCGCACTGGCCCTTTAAATCCAGGGAATTGTTGTGCGCATGGGGAGTAAGATGCAGAGGAGCGCACCTGCTGAGGAGGAAGCAGGACAGGAGCAGGAGAGTGCGGGGCAGCACGGAAACGACCAGCAGCCAGGTAACGGACATGTCTGTGGTTCGGGAGTTGGACCGCAGCGGAAGTCGTTACACCTAGAAGGGAAGAAATGATTGTTGGTACTGTGAATATCATCAACAAGCCGCAGGTGTATGAGAACAAAATTATTCTCCCCTCGCTTTATTTTAAGCTAGGATTGATGAAGCAATTTGTTATGGCTTTGGACGAAACAGGTAATTGCTTTAAGTACATTTGTAGATCATTCCCTGGACTGAGCATGGAAAAACTAAAAGCTGTAATATTTGATGCTCCTCATATCCGTAAATTCATGAATGATTTCAGTTTAAGCAAATGCATGAATGACACTGAAGCTTTGGCCTGAAAGAGTTTTGTCTCTGTTGTGAAGAACTACATGAGTAAAAGCAGACAATTATGAAGAATTTGTCCAAGATATTTAGAAATTTGGGAGTTAATTAGAGCATAAAGATGCATTATCTCCACAGCCATTTAATCAGATTTCCAGATAACCTTGCAGACTTCAGTGAGGAACAAGGCGAGAAGTTCCACCAAGATATGAAGGTGATGGAGGAGAAATATCAAAGCAGATGGGACATCCACATGGAGGCAGACTACTGTTGAAATCTCAAACATGATTGCCCTGATGACATACATTAAAGGAAATTGCATAAAAAACTTTTGTGAAGCATTAACATTAATAACAATTAATAACTAAATAATATTTTATTAATCAAATCATACATAACATTTTCCTGTCACTTTGATATTTTTAATTTCTTTTTTGTATGATGTTAGACTGTTTACTTACTAGTTGTAACTAAAATAATATTTTTGCAATTTTGAAGATTCAACTACTAAATATCTCAATAGAGAAAATCTGGGAAATCAAGGCCATATTCTTAATCAGCACCATTAACTTAGTATAAAACTGTCCAGGCATCATTGGCACCAAAATCGCTGTATACCAGTGAGTTTGCATGCAAGATCATGTCATACTGCACATACTATTTAAGGGGTTTTTCACCTTCCCTTTTTTAAGTCAGAGTTTACTGCTGCTCTTGTAAGAAAAAAAAAAACATAATTATCTCTGTTCCACCAATGCGTCTGTCAGTACTCTCCCCAGGTCTTCTGTTGGCATCCACCTCTGGTTTCTGGATCACATGACACTGACCAAGGTCACAGCATGAAATTGAGGGCTTTGAATAGTGACATCAGTCAATGTCACATGACCTGTGCTGCCAATCAGCAGCTCTAGTGTGCACAAGACCACTAGGAGCTAGAACATAACAAAAGCCCCAGGGAAAAGATTGGAAAATGCATGGCTGGAATGAAGTTCAGTACAGAGGTGACTAGGTTGTTTTTTTTAATTTTCTTACAGAACCAGCAGAATACTTATAAATAAAGGGACATTATCATAAAATTACTTTTTCACACATTGACAAGCAACATGTGACTCATATCTTTAAATGGGTGGTTGTTTTTTATATATATATTTTTAATGTTACTTTATTTACATGACTTCTTAGTTTGTCTCTGTGATTTCCCCCCTGTAAACTGATTGATTGAATGTTCTATTGGAGGCCAACTATGGCTTGATGAGGTGTAAGTCATTTCTTGTGTCTGATTCTACTGAGGGGGAGTGGAAAAAACCCTTTTGTAGTCCACCCCTGTGCCATGTTATGAACGTAACGGTCCAAGATATTTATTGTACTATATTGTAATTTCTCCAGGACCGGTTGTCGATATCGACTGAAGATTGCTTAAAATGTCGTTCGCTGAAATTTCTATACTTACCGATAAACACGCGGAATTGCTTGCTTTTTCTGAAGCAGAGCGTGCTAATATCTTACAAAATGCTGAAGCATCGGGAATGAGTCTTGAGAATGGTAAAGAGAGTACTAATATGGATTTTGGGAAATGCCTTGAACAACTGAAAAAGAGGGAAACCTCTCTTTCATTGCATGCTACCACCTTGACTGAGTACGTTAAGGTGATGAGGATACCGAGAGGCTTACGTACCAACTTGCAGCCTATATTATTAAAGGATGATTCTTTGTATAAAGAAAGATGGTTTGCACTGTCTAATCGATACTCAATGGACTTAATGCTATTAAACATTCAACACCTGCAAATGTCTATCAAAAAATAGAAGATGAGATTAAATTGTGTGATGATGAATTTAAAAGTAAAGTCAATACTGATCGATATAATCAGACACAAGACTAATTGAAAACAACTATTGATGAGATGAAGATAAAACTTCTACAAGTAAAATTGAATAAATTTGAACGCGATATGCGAGACTATTTAAATAATCATGTGTACACTTGGCAAGACGAACGAGCTTGCTTTAATATAACAAGATGTGAGGAAAGATCGTTTCATACAGATACTTAATTTGAAGGATCGGTCACTAGTTCTGATATTAGATCATACAGAGATCGTATGCAACTGCGTTCTAATAAGAAAACAACAATAAAAGAAATACCTTTATTAGAGGAAAAGGATACAGCAATGGGAGTACAATAAACTCTCAGCGATCCCAAAAATCCACGGAAGAACAAGGGTCTCAAGAAAATATGAATGCATTAGCATTAAACATTTTATCAAAGGATTTAACATCTGAACAAATTGAGGTCCTTAATAAGGGTCAATTTTGTTCCTTGTCATCAAGTGCAACCTTTTGACTTTATGGTGGACTTTTTCCGCATGTGTAGAAGTATACGTCTAAAAATGCTTTTTCTTCCAATGATAGTTCTGGTAAATCTAGAAATATGGTAATGTCAAAAATATTGTGGAATAATAGCCAATTTGATCCCGTTATTTCAACTCCAACCTTAGAGGTTTTTTGAAAATTTTGTGAAAAGGGAGGTTATGAATAAATGGAATAAGGTTAGATCTAAATAATTAGAGAACATGACAAATACAGAAAGACAGGCTTTGCATTCACTTAAAAAAGACAATAAGTTAGTAATTAAAAAGGCCGATAAAGGCAGCTCTACAGTCGTCATTGATCGTGCCTTTAATATTCAGGAAGAGATTCGACATCTTAGCGATATGGCAGTATATAGAAAGTTGGAATCAGATCCAACAATGGAATTTAAGAGGATGGTAGATGACATACTTAATGAAGCAGTAGAGATGGGCGTCATCTCTACTAGGGTATGAGATATGTTGGTTGTTGTTAACCCCCTTTTCTCAATTTTTTAATTGGTCCTGAAGGTTCATAAGAACATCGAGTCTCCACAATGCCGTCCGATTGTATCGGGCATTAGATCTTTGCTTGAGCCCCTTTTAGCATTTGTGGATTCTTTCTTGCAAACTCGTGTGAAATTACTAAATCACGCAAAGTGAAGTTAATGGGAATGCGCTCACCATGCAAGTCCGTGTACGGCTATAGTAGAATAAGACGTCCAGCACTGCCTCTGGCTCTCCTTCGCTCCGGATCCTGACCGCCAGCCACGGCCCCAAAGACAAAATCCAAAAGAAAGACAACGGGTCCAGCGATGGATAATCTTTAAGCCAAGTTTACTTGTATGAAGGCACAAATAGGAGGGTACAGACAGGGATAAAGCACCGACGTGTTTTGGGCGTATACGGACGCCCTTGTTCACGGTATGCTTTCACAAACCAAATGACAATCTTAAATAGTTAAAAACGGGGGGTGGTCTAGTGATGACATCACTTCCTCCCATCCAAAAGTGTATTGCACATGAACAGCTCACCTGTGTTACAAACAGGAATAAAATGCATGACAACATATGATAATATATCAATCAATAGATGTATGCCAAGTCAAAGCGGCTATTAAGACCCTGTGGAGCACGTGAATCTA
The DNA here is from genome assembly GCA_025379985.1 of Phyllomedusa bahiana. Classification (NCBI taxonomy): domain Eukaryota; kingdom Metazoa; phylum Chordata; class Amphibia; order Anura; family Hylidae; genus Phyllomedusa; species Phyllomedusa bahiana. The sequence goes on from JAODAL010029695.1 coordinate 32,483, forward strand.
ACTTATAAATCCATGCAGCTTCACGTATACGCAGCTATGTTGGCGATCCCCTCCATATTTGGGTGGTTTGATTCTTTCTATTCCGTAGCAGCAGAAGCTATCGACTGATCCTCCGTGGACCTCTACGGAAAGGGAGGGGAGGCCCTGCTAAATGTGAGTGAGATGTTCTGAAATGCGATTTTTCATCTTACGAAATTGTGCTGCCAAAGTATAATTTATGACATATAGTAAAACTCAATGGCATAGATTACATACTCAGATATCACAATTAATGAACTCCTTGATACTGTAATTTTTGTTGATATGTTCCATGTCATTGAATGTGTCTCTCTTGTTTGCAAAATTTACATGTACCGCATCTCTTTTTACCACAGGGAAGAAACCTTTACACTGAGAGCAGGTATCTTTTTTTTCTTATTTTCTGTGAAGCAGCTAGGGATATGGGGTTACCTATAGTACAATTACTCCGAGCTACAAAACCTATTCCCATATCCACTATACTCGCTGTTAAGGGGTCTTGTCTAAGGATACCAATGTTTTTATAGAAAATCTGTTTGAATTTGGGTTGAATTCTACGCTATACTTCGTTGTGCATGCAATAGCTCCTTTCTTTTCATTAGGCTTTTTTTCTTTCTCTATTAATAAATCTGCCTGTGTCTTGTTCTGCATTTTTACTCTTGCTTTTTTTAGTTGATTCTTAGTATAACCTCTTTTCTTCAACCTTTGATCTATAATATCAGTTTGGTTGATATAATCCTGTAGTTGTGTGCATGCCCGTCTGGCTCTATAGTATTCACCAACAGGTATCGATTCCACTGTATGTTTCGGGTGACAACTATTTGCTTTCAATATAGTGTTGCCACTAGTGGGTTTTCTAAAAAGTGTGGTGACCACCCTGTTTCCACCTTGGTCACTCTTAAGAAGTATATCAAGGAAAGCTATAGTGGATTTTTCCACCTGGTGAGTGAATCTGATATTAAGGTCATTGCAGTTGAGATAAGAGACAAAGTCTGGTATGGACGCCACCCGACCCCCCCATACAATGAGGAGGTCATCAATGTAGCGCCTCATACCAGACCAGGGCCTCACAGTAAGGATTGTCTAGACTGTAATAAATTTCTGTTCCACCAGGCCATAAATATATTGGCCAGGGATGGGGAGGCCGTGGCCCCCATTGGGACACCAACAAGTTGCAGATAAAATTTTTCATCAAATACAAAAAAATTATTGTATAGTAAGAAATCTATACACTCTAGCACAAAAGATATTAACTCTGTAGAGTAGAACTTTTATTTAAAAAGATGAAATTCCACCGCAGTTCTAACTAACCCCTGGGGTATGCTGGAATATAAACTGGTGACATCAAGACTAAGCCAGCAGTATTCTTTAGACCAGGGGAAACTAGAGAAGACTTTCAGTACAGAGGAACTTTCCTTTAGGTACCCGGGTAATCCTTGCACGATGGGTTGGGAGGTTTGTTATCCATTTATTTAATTTGGAACATAGACTGTCTCTACTCGAGACAATCGTCTAATTTTTGGTGGAAACTCCTCCTTGTGGGTCTTAGGTACCCCATAAAATATGGGTATCTTGGGGTTATTTACCATGAGATCCAATTTTTCCTTTTCTGTTATGGCCCCTGTGCATATGCCTTCTTGTTGTAATTTTTCAAGTTTACTCTGTATGTCTTTGCTAGGGTTTCCCCTCATTTTTTGTATGTTTTTTTTGTCATTCAGAACTTCCATTACTGTTTTGTGGTACAGGTTAGAATCCAACACCACAACGGACCCGCCCTTATCGGATTTTTTAATGATAAGGTTTTTATTTTGTTTTAATTCATTAAGGGCTTTTATCTCGCTTTTAGTCATATTTTGTTTACCTCCTTCTCCTATCTGTCCTGCCAAGGTCTTTAAATCTCTTTCCATAACCTGTTGAAATCTATCCATTGTTTCATCTCTAGACTTCTTTGGATAAAAATAGGGATTGTAATGGCTAACCTGTGTACTACCTATACTTTCATTTTCTACACTTGTTTCTTGCAATTCTTTTAGTGTAAGTAGTGCTTGTTGTTCTTTGAAAGGCAACTGTATGTATTCATTAGTGCCTCCTACCTCCATGGGACAAGTATTTATATTACCCTCATGATCTTTATTAATCTCAAAGAACCGCTTGACCGTTAAGGACCTAATAAATCTATTAACTATTAAATCTATTAACTAAACGGAAGAATTACGGATCAATTGGAATAAAATTTTGTCGGACTGTTCTTTGAAATTAATACAGTTGATTATAGATTTTGAAACACAAAAATTACAAGAAGTACAAAAGAACATAGATGACTTACAAGAAAAAATCAACAATTTCGTAGATGTTGGAGATATGGATAACATACAAGAAAGAATCAAAAGAAACCTTTCCAAAGTAGAATCTATCATCATGGAAACCAAAAGAGTTAAATACCTGAGAGATCATGGTGATTATGAAAAGAATGAAATCTATACCTGGAAACAGGAGAGAAAACCCAGATCCATTTTAAGACGTCAGCAAAGGTATACCCACAATAGAAAAGAAGTCAGCTTTGGGGATACAGATCACGCTATTACTGGAACATCTGATTCTGACTGTTCATCCATGGAAGGACGAGGACCTAACCAAAGAGGCAGGAACCGCATGCAGACGGCACAGAATAAGGGGACTATATCGAACACCACAACACCGGCAAAAAACGGGGCAGGAGAGGTGGAAGAAAGTGCCGCTCCAAAAAAACAAAAACAAAAAGGCACAACGAGAAAGAAGAGTTAGAACAGCCACAAGAGGACTATGATGTGGTTATCTTGACTCCTACTATCCTTTCCAACCAACATATTAATATTCTAAAAAAAGGGCTGAATTTTACTCCCACTGTCCATTTTGATGTCTTTGATACAATGTTGGACATTAATAGATTTATTAGGTCCTTAACGGTCAAGCGGTTCTTTGAGATTAATAAAGATTATGAGGGTAATATAAATACTTGTCCCATGGAGGTAGGAGGCACTAATGAATACATACAGTTGCCTTTTAAAGAACAACAAGCACTACTTACACTAAAAGAATTGCAAGAAACAAGTGTAGAAAATGAAAGTATAGGTAGTACACAGGTTAGCCATTACAACCCCTATTTTTATCCAAAGAAGTCTAGAGATGAAACAATGGATAGATTTCAACAGGTTATGGAAAGAGATTTAAAAACCTTGGCAGGACAGATAGGAGAAGGAGGCACACAAAATATGACTAAAAGCGAGATAAAAGCCCTTAATGAATTAAAACAAAATAAAAAACCTTATCATTAAAAAAATCCGATAAGGGCGGGTCCGTTGTGGTGTTGGATTCTAACCTGTACCACAAAATAGTAATGGAAGTTCTGAATGACAAAAAAACATACAAAAAAATGAGGGGAAACCCTAGCAAAGATATACAGAGTAAACTTGAAAAATTACTACAAGAAGGCATATGCACAGGGGCCATAACAGAAAAGGAAAAATTGGATCTCATGGTAAATAACCCCAAGATACCCATATTTTATGGGGTACCTAAGACCCACAAGGAGGAGTTTCCACCAAAAATTAGACCGATTGTCTCGATGTAGAGACAGTCTATGTTCCAAAATAAATAAATGGATAGACAAACTCCTCCAACCCATCGTGAAAGGATTACCCTGGTACCTAAAGGATAGTTCCTAGGTACTGAAAGTATTCGCTAGTTTCCCTGGTCTAAAGAATACTGCTGGCTTAGTCTTGATGTCACCAGTTATATTCCAGCATACCCCAGGGGTTAGTTAGAACTGCGGTGGAATTTCATATTTGTAAATATAGTTCCTACTCTACAGTGTTAATATCTTTTGTGCTAGAGTGTATAGATTTCTTACTATACAATAACTTTTTTGTATTTGATGAAATATTTTATCTGCAACTTGTTGGTGTCCCAATGGGGGCCACGGCCTCCCCATCCCTGGCCAACATATTTATGGCCTGGTGGGAACAGAAATTTATTTACAGTCTAGACAATCCTTACTGTGAGGCCCTGGTCTGGTATGGGTGCTACATTGATGACCTCCTCATTGTTTGGGGGGGTCTTATCTCAACTGCAATGACCTTAATATCAGATTCACTCACCAGGTGGAAAAATCCACTATAGCTTTCCTTGATATACTTCTTAAGAGTGACCAAGGTGGAAACAGGGTGGTCACCAAACTTTTTAGAAAACCTACTAGTGGCAACACTATATTGAAAGCAAATAGTTGTCACCCGAAACATACAGTGGAATCGATACCTGTTGGTGAATACTATAGAGCAAGATGGGCATGCACACAACTACAGGATTATATCAACCAAACTGATATTATAGATCAAAGGTTGAAGAAAAGAGGTTATACTAAGAATCAACTAAAAAAAGCAAGAGTAAAAATGCAGAACAAGACACAGGCAGATTTATTAATAGAGAAAGAAAAAAAGCCTAACGAAAAGAAAGGAGCTATTGCATGCACAACGAAGTATAGCGTAGAATTCAACCAAATCAAACAGATTTTCTATAAAAACATTGGTATCCTTAGACGACCCCTTAACAGCGAGTATAGTGGATATGGGAATAGGTTTTGTAGCTCGGAGAAATTGTACTATAGGTAACCACATATCCCCTAGCTGCTTCACAGAAATAAGAAAAAAAGATACCTGGCTCTCGTGTAAAGGTTTCTTCCCCTGTGGTAAAAAGAGATGCGGTACATGTAAATTTGCAAACAAGAGAGACACATTCAATGACATGGAACATATCAACAAAAATTACAGTATCAAGGAGTTCATTAATTGTGATACTGAGTATGTAATCTATGCCATTGAGTGTACTATATGTCATAAATTATACATTGGCAGCACAATACGTAAGATGAAAAATCGCATTTCAGAACATCTCACTCACATTAAGCAGGGCCTCCCCTCCCATTCTGGTGCAGCGAAGCACTTTGTAGAGGTCCACGGAGGATCAGTCGATAGCTTCTGCTGCTACGGAATAGAAAGAATCAAACCACCCAAATATGGAGGGGATCGCCAACATATGCTGCGTATACGTGAAGCTGCATGGATTTATAAGTTAGATTCACGTGCTCCACAGGGTCTTAATAGCCGCTTTGACTTGGCATACATCTATTGATTGATATATTATCATATGTTGTCATGCATTTTATTCCTGTTTGTAACACAGGTGAGCTGTTCATGTGCAATACACTTTGGATGCGGGAGGAAGTGATGTCATCACTAGACCACCCCCCGTTTTTAACTATTTAAGATTGTCATTTTGTTTGTGAAAGCATACCGTGAACAAGGGCGTCCGTATACGCCCGAAACGCATCGGTGCTTTATCCCTGTCTGTACCCTCCTATTTGTGCCTTCATACAAGTAAACTTGGCTTAAAGATTATCCATCGCTGGACCCGTTGTCTTCCTTTTGGATTTAGTGTTAAATTAGATATTAACTGTTTGAAAGATACAAAACAATTCCTTAACAAAATTCAAAATGTTGACACTTCAGCAGTAACGTGGCTGTGTACTATGGATATCAAATCCTTGTTCACATGCATTCCACATAAAGAGGGATGTCAGGCGGTAAGGGAGTCATTTGATCTTAATAATAAATTGACAAACGCATTTGTTGCGTTCTTCATGTGTCTTTTGGATTTTGTGTTGACCAATAATTTTTTTCGATTCGGTGAGGCATTTTACTTGCCGACACAGGGGACCTCGATGGGGTCCCCTGTAGCTCCAAGTTTTGCTAATGCTTATATGTTTTTTTTTTGAGAAACAGTTTGTACATCATTTTGAATATTTGCTGAGGTGCTAATGTGGCTCCGGTACGTGGATGACGTATTCGTCCTATGGACGGGTACGGAATCTCGTTTAGTGTCGTTCGTGGAATATCTCAATGGATGTCATCCATTGATTGAGTTCACATTGAATAAAGATCAGTTTCTTATACAATACTTGGATGTAGAAATTAGGAAGGATGATACAGGATTACTTATAGTAATCAACAGAAACAATATTTTCCATCATAATTCGTTTCATGCACCGCAAACCTTTAAGGGCATTCAACGAGGCAAATTTGTAAGAGCACGGCGAATATGTTCTACTGATCAACAGTAGCTTGAAAATATGCATAAACTTTTTGAAAAATTCACTGCGAGAGGGTATGATAGAGCCGAATTGAAATGAACGGGCTATGAAGTATTATCTAAAGAAAGGGATGAGTTGTTGAAACCCAAAGTGAAAACCAATAGGGATCAATTTATGTTAGTTACAACTTTTGATCATCACTCGTCTGTAATACAGAAAGCTATTAGACGACATTGGTCCATCTTGGAAAGTGATCCCAAACATGGCCATCTTTTTAAAGAAGGCCCCTCGTTTTGTGTATAGAAGAGGGAGATCTATAGGTGATTCTATTGTGTATTCAGATACTATGTCTATTAAAAAAAAATCATCAGACGATACTCAGGACAATTAGGAAGGAGACACATGCGTGTATGTCATTTCAGAATTGTAGTTCAATCATCAAAGGAGATGTAGTTAAACATCCACTTAAAGGTTATGATATACCGATCAGAGTTTTTTTTTTACCTGTTTAAGTAAAAATGTAATCTACATCCTTAAATGTCCATATTGTATGATTTATGTGGAACAGACAAATCGTCCTGTTCATATCCGCATCAATGAACATAGGTCAGCCATTAGGTTGTACAGTTCACAAAGTGATAGCGCAAGTTCTAAGAAAAAAGTGAAATATGGCGAAACCTTAGTGGCTCGTCATTTTTGCGGAGCACGCCACCAGGTTCATGAACTTAGGGGGTGTGTTGTTGAAGAGATTACGGCTCAGGATCTTAACTCAATTCACTCCTGGTTGCTGCAGCGTGAAGCATATTGGATCTTCAAATTGGAGTCACTTGTACCCAAAGGGTTAAATGAAGCGTTTAGTTTAAAAGCGTTTCCCTAGTTTATAGTAAGATATTATGCATGTGTTTGTATTGTATGTCTCGTTAAAATGTTTTTGTGTAATGGTTTTTAATATATTTTCTGTGGTTCTTAAGGTATATAAGGTATTTAATCCATGACAGTGTCTTACCCGCAGTGGGAGGACTGCTTCAATGTGCGTCTGTCTGAGGAAGGAGGAGTCTCCTCCGAAATGTCACTGGTGTTGCCGCTTGAAAATGTGTTGAGACAGATGTAACAATCAAATACTCTCCCAAAAAAATGGGAATCTCGCAAGAGACACCTTACAGTCCTCACTGCCCCCAATCTCCTCCGACTCCTGTCCTGACCTGGCTGTCAAGCAATACAATGAAACTCTCTCAACCACCCTGGACATATTGGCATCACTTAGACACCGCACCACCAGAGTCAGACGCCTGCAGCCATGGCAAACGCCTCACACTCACTTTCTGCAGCACTGTTCCAGGTCTGCTGAGAGACTGTGGAGAAAGTCAAAGCTACCTGCTGACTTTGTCCACTATAAATTCATGCTCAGGACTTACCACACTGCCCTTCACTGCACCAAACAAAAATATTTCAGCTCCCTCATCTCCACATTACATAACAACCCAAAACTCCTTTTTTGACACTTTCCACTCCCTCCTCAGGCCAAAAGCTCAGGACCCGGTCACTGACCTCTGTGATGAAGACCTGGCCACTCACTTCAAAGACAAAATAGACAGTATCCGTCAAAACATTGCATCTCAATCCTCAAGTAACACCCATCCTGTCCCCTCCGGCACGTCCTCTAGTCTACTCTCAGCTCTTGACCCAACGACAGAAGAAGTGTCTAGGCTTCTCTCGTCTGTTCGCCCCACCACCTGCTCTAGTGACCCCATTAACTCCCACCTTGTCCAGTCCATTTCTCCAGCTATTATCTCTCACCTTACTGCCATCTTTAACCTCTCTCTCTCTATTGGGATATTTCCATCTTCCTTTAAACACGCCATCATAACCCCTTTACTTAAAAAGCCCTCTCTGGACCCATCCTGCGCTGCCAACTACCGACCAGTCTCTAACCTTCCCTTTATCTCTAAACGCCTGGAACGCTTGGTCTACTCTCGCCTAATCCGCTATCTCTCTGCTAACTCTCTTCTCGATCCTCTACAATCCGGTTTCCGCACCCTACACTCCACAGAAACTGCTCTAGTTAAAGTCTCTAATGATCTCATCACTGCTAAATCACAGGGCAAATACTTGTTGCTGCTTCTCCTGGATCTCTCTGCAGCGTTTGACACTGTGGATCACTATCTCCTCCTTAGCATGCTCAGCACTATTGGCCTCCAGGACACTGCTCTCTCTTGGTTCTCATCCTACCTCTCTGACTGCTCCTTCAATGTCTCATATTTCTGGTTCTACCTCCTCTCCTCTTCCTCTTGCTTTTGGGTTTCCTCAGGGGTCGGTTCTTGGTCCCCTCCTTTTTTCACTCTACACATCCCCCATTGGCCAAACCATCAGCAGATTTGGCTTCCAGTACCATCTCTACGCTGATGACACGCAACTATACACCTCCTCCCAAGACATCACTCCTGCCCTGCTACAAAACACCAGTGACTGTCTGTTCGCTGTCTCGGACATCATGTCCTCTCTCCATCTGAAACTAAACGTCACTAAAACTGAACTTCTTGTCTTTCCACCATCTTCTAACAAACCCTACCCTGCTATTTCTGTCTCAGTGTGCGCAACCACCATAACTCCTAGGCAACAGGCCCGCTGTCTTGGGGTTATACTAGATTCTGATCTGTCTTTCACCCCTTATATCCAATCTCTTGTACGCTCCTGTCATCTGCACCTCAAAAACATCTCCAAAATCCGTACTTTTCTCTCTATGGAAACAGCTCAAACCCTGATTGTTGCTCTCATTCATTCTCCTCTTGACTAGTGATGAGCGATTACGTTGACTATCGTCATCAGGTCGATAGTCGATATCGGCAATTATCAAAACGATTTCCGATAGTCGATAATAGATTATTGTCGATGACCATTAAAGTCTATGGGAGAGGAACAACAACTTCATTATTGCACCCAAACAGGGCTGGAGAAGCTAGAATTAACATCCACAACAGTCAAATGGATACGTGCTACATCTTAGGCAACACATTTAGGTTATAAAAGCCACAGAAAGAAAATCACAGACCATTCACTATCTCTGTCTTGTACCACAGCATGACCCTTAAACCTGCATGACCCAGAAATTAAAAAGGGCAAGATGGCAGTATTATTTAAACCATCATTTTACTTGAACCGGACATTGAATATCCCTGTCCTGGAACGCAGCATGAGCCCCAAACCTGCATGACCCCAGATTAAAAAGTGACGGAAAAAGGAGTCTTTCAACCACCATTTTAGTTGAACTATACATTGATTATACTTGTCCTGGGCCACAGCATGAGCCGCAAACCTGCATGACCCCCAGATTTAAAAAGTGCCGGAAAAAGGAATCTTTGAACCACCATTTTTAGTTGAACTGGACATTGACTATGCCTGTCCTGGACCGCAGCACGACCCCAAAACCTGCATGACCCACATGATGATGATGACGACATTTGGGGCCATGACTGGGAGGACGAGGAGGTAAGACTGCTGGATGCAGGTTGCATTAACCACTGAAGAACAGATTGGCGACGCTGTTCGTTACTGAGATTCCCAGGGCCCTGACCCAGCGATGACAGGCCTAACGGTCCTGCTACCGACGATCCACTGGCTTGCGTGTTGCCGCCAGCACTGGAAGGAGCACCTTCTCTCATACCTCTACCTCCATGTCCTAACCCCCTCTTTGCTCGCTTACCACCTGCATTTCGCTCCATGTTCAGAAAGATAAAAATTTGAGTAGGTATGGAAGAGTTGGAAAGACGGCAAATCACAGCTATTCTTAAATCCCTCTAATTTCCTACAGCCAACTAGGATTAGAAACTGAAATGTTTCTTGCGAATACCTGTGAAATGCGGTCTGGTGGAAGAACCGTAAGACAAAATCAACAGTGTTCTTCCTTCAGTCCCAGGGATTTACAAATGCCCAGTAGGACTAGGAATTGATAGTTTTCAACAAAATCTCATACCCGTGCGCGATAGGCGCCAAACAGAGATTCAACGAGCCCAATAAAACTATTCAGAAGTTACACGGATGAGAAATTGTGTTTTTTGCAGCAATGACAAACGAGAACAGTTGCTAGAAAATTTTTCTATCAGAATTGTCGTACAACGTGGCTATTTGAAAAAACTAGGGCCGCACCACATGCAATACAGCTATTTAAAAACTATTCGGATAATAAAACGGTGGTTTTTGCACCTATCAATACACCTGCGGTGACTACAAAATTGCTGTATTCAAATTTAAGTGCAAGGTGGCTCTGTGAACAAAGCTGGACTGCGCCAAAGTGAAAAACACGTAATTAAATTGTGTACGGATAATAAAAGGCGTTTTTTTGCACCTATCAATACACCTGCGATGACTACAAATTTTCAGTATTCAAATTGAAGTGCAAGGTGGCTCTATGAACAAAGCTGGACTGCGCCAAAGTGAAAAACACATAATTAAATTGTGTACGGATAATAAAAGGCTTTTTTTGCACCTATAAAATACACCTGTGGTGACTACAAAATTCTGTATCAAATTTAACTGCAAGGTGGCTCATTGAACAAAGCTGGACAATGCACCAAAAGTTGAAAAAACACCGTAAAAATTAAATATGTGTGGTACGGAAAAACATAATAAAGGCTTTGTTTTTTTGCACCAAATAAATACACCTGCGGTGACTACAAAATTGCTGTATTCAAATTTAAGTGCAAGGTGGCTCTATGAACAAAGCTGGACTGCGCCAAAGTGAAAAACACGTAATTAAATTGTTGTACGGATAATAAAAGGCGTTTTTTGCACCTATAAAATACACCTGTGGTGACTACAAAATTGCTGTATTCAAATTTAAGTGCAAGATGGCTCTATGAACAAAGCTGACTGCGCCAAAGTGAAAAACACGTAATTAAATTGTGTACGGATAATAAAACGTGGTTTTTGCATCTAAAAATACACCTGCGGTGACTACAAAATTTCTGTACTCAAATTTAACTGCAAGGTGGCTCTATGAACAAAGCTGGACTGCGCCAAAGTGAAAATCACGTAATTAAATTGTGTATGGATAAAAAAACGTGGTTTTGCACCTATAAATAAAACCTGCGGTGACTACAAAATTGCTGTATTCAAATTTAAGTGCAAGGTGCCTCTATGAACAAAACTGGGCCGCACCAAAGTAAAAAAAAAAAACACCTATTTGAAATGTAAACAGATAATAAAAAGTGAGTTTTGCACCTATCAAATACACCTGCAGTTACTAGAAAAGATCTGTATCCTAATATAAGTACAAGCTGCACAACATACAAGTAATATTTCACCAAAAAATGCCCAAAAACTCTTAATCAAACCCCATTGCAATGCAGGGTCAAATCACAGTCTGGGCTGCACAATATCCACTCTCCTTTCAAAAGCCTGCCTGCCAGCCTGTCTGTCTGTGTTTGCCCGCAGCCCCCCCTTTCCCTCCCCCCGCGGCTGTACAGCGCTAGATGCTCCTTTAAAATTCTCAGCCTAAGTAACTAAAAACTGCAAATCTCTAATCTACCTAAATTCTAATGTTCACAGCTAAAAGCATAGTTGTCTTTGTGAACAAATAGAACAGTTTTCGCTGAGCTGTTTTGGGGAGAGACCGAGCACACGTCCTGCTCTTATGATACACAGACACACACTGAGGCTGAACAGGAAGGGCTGTTCTATGTAAAACAAGGTCATGTGATTTTTCCAGCCAATCACAACCATACACATCCCAGTCATGACGTCGCACACCCAGCTCACCCTGCTCTATTATGTAAGCTGATTTTCTGGCCGCCAAAATGACAGGAAGCGCTGAAAATGGCACGATATTAAAGGAGTTTAACCTAATTACGAGCTATCAACATAAAACCTGTCGTGTCCTTGGTAATTTAACGAGAACGTCTTGCTACTTGCACTCTGTCTTTCTGCTCCCCTCTTAACTCCCCCTCCCTCACCAACCTGTCTTTTTATACAGAGCCAGGGTTTGCTTCATTTCCCCCCTGTTGTGCCTCTAAGTCTTGTTACAGTCACTGCACTTTGGGTTTTATAGAGGAATGTAAACTGCTTCTATGCTACCATAGAGCTCTCAAGGGCATGCATTCTATCCTTTATCCCCTGCCCTTATGCTTTAACAATTATCCTCAACCAACCTCCATGCAAAACAAGGCGCAAATGTTACTTATACCAGGAAAAGCACACTAATACATGAAGAGGCCCCTAAGATTCACATCCCTTCTGTCAGGCTCATATAAGTCCCAGTCCCCAAAGACATCACACTATCTTGTCCAACACTAGGGTCACTACTGTCACTTTTTCTGTTTTAGAGAGCAGGGGGCAGGGCACAAAAAGGGTTAATTCCAGGCTGCCATGGAAACTGGACTCCAGAGTCTCCTCCCCATCCCATAAAGATTTTAGCCGGGAGGGGCCTCCCTGTGTAATTTGTCTTCAAAGGTGTCTGAGTCATACCTCTACAATTGACAGGGTCAGTAAAAAATATAAAATTGTTACTATAGAGAACAGAGGAGTGATGATAGTAATACTACAGGGCAAACTAAACTCTAACATTTATCTAAGAACATAAAATTTCAAACTTTATTATGTTAAAGATAACTCTTAAAATTAAAACCTATTTGTAACGCACCAAACACCTTTAATTTGAATAATCCTTTTTATTATCAATCTGGTGATCGAAAAAATCCATCAACATAAACTAACTCGGTCCGATTCCAACTCTTGGGGCGATAATAATCGACATAACACTTAGGTCTTGACTACTGCACACCCCTGCATTATACGTGGTCTCACTCTCTTAAAATGTCACCTACCTCCCAATCTGTTTGAATACAGCAGCCATTGGGGGTTTGTCCTTCCTTTCAAGCCCTATTTCCTTTATACCATGTTTAGTCACCCCATCTGGTGCCCCAATTATCCACAGGAAAACAACAAAACATCATTCTTCCTCTCCCCATATACTGTACCACATGCTGCCCCCTATTCTTTCCACATCCCCAGCTGTCACCACTCTACCCGTGCTCTCCGCTCTGCTGATGATATCAGATTACATTCCCCAATCATCGAACCTCCAAAGCCCATCCCCAAAGATTTCACACCTGCAGCGCCAAATTTTTGAACATGCTACCCGGACAATCAGGCCACTCCAACCCCCATATCATGCAAATAATAAACCGTTAAAATTTTAAATTTTACTTATCTTTTTTTAAAAAATATTAATATCTAAACCCCTATAAAATTCCCTTACATACCCAATGATACGCATATGTGCACTATCGCCAGTGGGGTATGCCTGTTTAAAAAGCGGGTCCCCTTTAATGACAGACAATGTCATACATGCGTGTATAAACCCTTTAAATCCCCTATCCCCCACGCTTTCCCCCCTACAATTCTAGGGTTCTAGGGGATTCAAAATTTTTTCTCACTGTGGAAAAAAAATACGCTAATACAACCATATATCACAAAAATGTATTCAAAATTGATGAATAATGATACTTTGCTCAAGTGCGCCCGGGATAATGCGATAAAATTCCCCCGCCCCTCGTACGTGGGGAATCCCGTTCATATAGAATTTGTTAGTATAACCTCTCAACCCTACAGTTTTTAAAAGGACCCTAAGAAAACTCTTTCAGGTGGCATATCAAAATCCCTAATTTCTAACCCCCCCCTGCTTCACATCTATCTGTGCTCCCAACACTAGGGCACCTACGGCACTTACTTTTTAAAAATGCTCTAGGGGCGGGTCACCCCCCAAAATTTTATGTAAGCCACCTCTATTTATGTAACATGGGTGGACCATTGTAAACTTGGCACTTTCACCCTTTGTTTCACCATACACCTAAAAGATTTTAAGCTTTCCGCGAGCAGGGTCCTCAAACCCCCTTTGTTCATTTGTAAATTTCTTTTTAAAAGTGTAATGTCTGTATGTTTACCCTCTAAATTGTAAAATGTGCGAATTTTTGGCACTAAAAAAATTAAAAAATTTTTTAAAAATTATTTTAAGGAACAGAGAGTGCTTTTGATCACTTATTTACTATTTTTCCATGGGAACTTAAATCTATCAGTTCTAAACTATAGAACACTAAAAAGTAACTTTTTTTTATGTATAACACTAAACTTCTTAAACACATTTAAAAAAAATATTTGTAACCCCCCAATTTATCACTTTCTAATTGTGAATAACTCCTTTTCTATTATCAAGTCTGGCGGAGCACCACCTATTAGCAGGGAAACCTCATATATACAGTGATTTACTAACTCCAGTAAGGGATCCCAAGCATCCTACTTGGGCAGTCTTCCCTAATCCAATGGACATAAAACATATAAGGTTTCCTTGTCACACCCTCTGCAGCGGGTGACACTGTGAGAAGAGGTGAGAAATCACAATTTAAAATGTCATGCCTGACCTCCCCAACATGTTTCACCAGCTAAACTGGCTTCATTCGGGGGTTTGAGGTCCTGTCCCATGTGGTCTAAGCTCATTTCCTTTTATATCATGTTAGGTACACACCCTATTCAGGTGCTCACCAATTAGTCACCAGAGAATCAACAAAACCCATTCCCCCTTTTCCTCTCCTGCATGCATACTGATACCATGTGCTGCTGCTGCCGCTGCTATGTTCTTATGAGCAACATTCCTCAGACAAATTCACCATCTCCATAGCAGGCTTGCGGCCTATCTTACCATGCCGCCTGCGTACTGTACCAATGGACATTTCTGCCCTAACTGTGATGGCCTTCCATCCAATTTCTCTCATATTATTGCATTTGCGTGACTCACCTAGTACGGACTAAGCAAAATAGGTGTTACATTTTACAGCACACTACTAGCTTATTCACTTCCCACAAACCTTTTCTCCTCTATGTCTAATATGCATATTCATTGGGAATACATGCTCCATTATACTGTACACTGCTATCTTAGTCTCTTCCCATAAACCATTTCTCCTCTGTATCTAATATACATATTCATTTTAATAAACTTACAAGCCTTATGGTTAGACCGCCCCCCATCCCGCAACTTCACCTCCCACCTTCCCCATTAAATATTCTTTCTTACAGGTCTCAGCTAGTTACCTCATTCACTACGTTACAATGGGAATATGCAGAAACGTCAGTACATACATGCTCTATTGTATTTGCATACATTGTATTGCATATATTCTATTTGTAGTTAGCACAAAATCTACGCAGTGGGTAGAAACAATAAATGTATACATAAATAGATGGTAATCTACTCCCGAACTGCGTCTCATCATAGCAACGTAAGTGTATATACCATATGATTCAGTTGCTAACAAATTCTTCATGCAAGAAAAATAAATACATAAAGAAATAAATAAATATACATACAGTATATCCTAATTTGTTATATAGAAACTGTGGCCTCATATGATCAATACCTATCATCATTGCAAAACACTGAGAAAGTGAGGGACAAGGTGGGGGAGTAGATTACCTCTCTTTTGAGTCCAATTCAGACTTCTCAATTGGGTCAATTGGGCAGCCCATCTCCACAGGTTACTAGACCAGAGCGGTATGCTTTTTTTCATGTCGTGTGATAGCTCTTTTTGCTGATGGTGTGCTACTGATATTGGAGTGTGTGTATATGTACCACAGCCATGCCAGTGTACACTGGTGTTCACATTGCGTGTTTTTCAGAAATGTTTTTTTGTGCAGAACTATACGTTGCATTTGGCATATATTGCTTTTAACTTATACAGGGAGGAGTGGATGCCTCCATTTTGGTTTTCTGCACCCCGCCCATCTCTACAGGTTACTAGACCAGTGCGGTATGCTTATAAAACTGTTTTTTTTTTCTCTCTGGATTATGGAGTTCGGATGACCCAATTGAGAAGTCTGAATTGGACTCAAAAGAGAGGTAGGAACAGTGTAGGACCATGCACATTGGGGTCCCATTGAAAGTTGGGGATGGCTTAAACATTTTTGATCAAAACATGTGAACTAAGAACCTCAAAGTTTTTTTCATGTATTGTAGATGTTAAAATGCTTTTTTGAGGTTTCCATGTCGTTTGAAGTTTTTTTGTGATGGTGTGCTATGAATTGGAGTGTGTGTATATGTACCAAGCTATGCCAGGTACACTGGGTTCAATTGTGTGTTTTTCAGAAATTTTTTTTTTTTGTGCAGAATTTTACGTTGCTTTTTGGCATTATTGCTTTAACTTATACAGGGGGAGTGGAGCTCCTTTTTGGTTTTTGCACCCCGCCCATTCTAAGGTTACTAGACCAATGCGGTATGCTTAAAAAACTGTTTTTTTTTTTCTCGGATTATGGAGTTCGGGCCCCAAATTGAAAAGTCTGAATTGGACTCAAAAGGAGGTGGAACAGTGTAGGCCCATCCCTTTGGGATCCTTTGAAAGTTGGGGATGGCTTAAACATTTTTGATCAAAACATGTGAACTAAGAACCTCAAAGTTTTTTTCATGTATTGTAGATAGCATTAATGCTTTTTTGCAGGTTTCCATGTTGTTTGATAGCTCTTTTTGCTGATGGTGTGCTACTGATATTGGAGTGTGTGTATATGTACCACAGCTATACCAGTGTACACTGGTGTTCACATTGTGTGTTTTTCCGAAATATTTTTTTGTGCAGAACTATACGTTGCATTTGGCATATATTGCTTTTAACTTATACAGGGAGGAGTGGATGCCTCCTTTTTGGTTTTCTGCACCCTGCCCATCTCCACAGGTTACTATACCAGTGCGGTATGCTTATAAAGCTGTTTTTTTATTAGTTTTTTTCTCTGGATTATGGAGGTCAGATAAACCAATTGAAAAGTCTGAATTGGACTCAAAAGAGAGGTAGGAACAGTGTAGGACCATGCGCATTGGGGTCCCGTTGAAATTCGGGGATGGCTTAAACATTTTTGATCAAAACATGTGAACTAAGAACTTCAAAGTTTTTTTCATGTATTGTAGATAGCATTAATGCTTTTTTGCAGGTTTCCATGTCGATTTAGAGTTAATTGATGGCACTAAGTATAACTTTCATAGTTTTATTAATTATGCGTCCAGTTAAGTGATGTTTTTGCATTAAATGTGTTAATTGTAATTTAAAATAATAAAAATAAAAAAAAGACCTCTATTCCCTGATGAAGCCAGTTAGCTGCTGAAACATGTTGGGGAGGTCGGGCATGACATTTTAATTTGTGAATTTCTACCTCTTTTCTCTGTGTTACTTGCTGCAGAGGGTTTCACAAGGAAACCTTTTATGTTCCATGCCCATCAGATTAGGGATGATTGCCCAAGTAAGATGTTTTTGAATTCCTTTTTGCAGTTAGCAAATTACTGTATATATAGGGTTTCCCTGCTGATATAATAGGTGGTGTTCCACCAGATTTGATAATAGAAAAGGAGTTATTCTTTATAGACTGAGAACTGATAGAGTTTATGTTTGCCTATGGCAAAATAGAAAATATAGTCCCACACACACACAAATTCAATAAGGTCAGAAAAAAAGCGTTTGGGGGCATTTTTAAATAACCTTTCAATTTTTGTTAATGCAGTCACTGCAGAGTTGATCTGGGTGTGATTAGTTACCAAACCCCAGTGGTCAATTGACAGTTAGCGCCGGGAAGCAGGAATTCGGATGCACACCGCTCTTTACCCATTACAAATACCAAACACCCCAAAAAAGATCCAAAATAGTACACATATTTGGTATGACCATGTGCATAGTGACCTATCCTATAAATGTGTCGTGTTATTTTACCCGTATGGTGAATAAATATGGCAGAATTGCAATTTTTATTCATCCCACTGCACATGGAAGAAAGAGAGATCAAAAAGTTTTATAAATGTCAACGTGGTATCAATGAAAACGTCAGCTTTTCCCATAAATAAAAAGACCTTACACAGCGCTGTATACAGAAAAATAAAACGTTATAGCAATCAGAAGAGAGAGATACATAAATATTGTTTTACTCAATAAAAACATTTGTTTTTTTAACTGCTACAACATAACGAAACAATATAAATTGGGTATTGCAACAATCGTTTCTTCAAGCAGAATAAAACGCACATGTCACGTGTGCTGCATGTTGAGCACTGTAGAAAATAAAAATAAAAAAAATACTACTAGGGTTGCCATATTTTTTTTCATGCTGCCTTCCAAAATCAGATTCAAAGGCGAACAAAAAGTCAAGTGTCCCCAAAAATTATACCAATCAAACATCAACTCAACCTGGGAAAAATAAGCCCCTACACAGCTCTGTACACAGAAAATTTTTAAAAAAAAGTTATTTTCTTCAATCTGACTTCCAAGAAATGGATTTAACAGTGGTCAAAAATTGTTGTCCCCCAGAAAATTATACCAATAAAAATGTCAACTCATCCAAAAAACTAAAAAAGTTATGGCTCTCAGACTATGGTGATGTAAAACTGTGTTTTCAAAATAAAAGTGTTATTATTGTGTAAATGCAGTAAAACATAAGAAAAATATACAAATCGTTATCCCCAAAAAACCTGAAATTTTATCGACCTGCGAGTAAAAACTAGCATGTCATTTTTTTACCCCCTTGTTTTCTCTCTAAAAAATAAAATAAAA
>JAODAL010029696.1:0-51192 GCA_025379985.1 Phyllomedusa bahiana
AAAAACAACTAACATTTCTATGGAAACAGACAACAAACAAATTATGTAGTCTGATCTTAAAATCATATTCCCTTCTATATGTCATCTGCTTTCTGCCAACCTGTTAAATGTTGGTTGCATAAAGTGGGCAAACAGAAAAAAGTAAGATTGCAGGATCACACTACATAGCATGTTTACTGTTTCTGTTAATATCTATGGTGGTATAGGTAAAACAATAGGATTTGTTTTAACTATTGGAAAGCTGCTTAATTTTTGTTTTATGTGTATTAGCATGGTAAAAAATAGTTGTGAAGGTGTACCTAGCCTTTCAGTAGGTTTTAACCCACTTTAGTATCTCAGTACTCCAAAAAGTAGATAGTTGCAGCAACATTTATTTATTTGGTACTTTCTTATTAGTGTATGTTCACACGGTGTTCTGGATCCGTTTTTAGATGCGTGTTTGGATCTGTGTTTTTTCTGACCCTAAACAGACCAAAACACATATCTAACAATGAGCAGTGTGATTTTGCATTGCTTTCAATGTAAAACAGGCATCGGTGTTCAGACGAGTGATCGCCGATGCGTGTTTACATGTGTCTTTGTGATGCGTCTTTCGGATCCGTTCAAAAGAATGAACAGCAGCAAAAACACATCCAAACATGCACCTGCGTGTTGGCTGCATGTTGGATGCGATTGACACAGTGCTTTTGAATGCGTTTTTTGGATCCAACTGTATGAACATACCCTTAACTCCTTAACGACCGCCCACTGTCTTTTGATGTCGGGCATTTCAGGTCGTTTGTCTGCAACAACGTCTTTTGGCGTCGCTGCAGATATCGGAGTTTGTGCCACCCAGCGCCGCAGCAGCGCTGAGATTGGGGCTGTACTTAACATCCCTGATCCCAGCGCAGCTCCTGCGAGCACCGGGGAGCGGAGGAAACCTCTGCAATCCAGTGCTTTAACCCTTTGATTGCCACAGATCGTCACCGCAGCGCAATCAAAGGGTTTCCCTGCTCTGTTGGGTGATCAGAACACCCGGTGAACGGTTGCACAGTCAGCCCTGGAGACCTAGAGTAACCCCAGGGCTGTCTGTGTAAGAAGCCAGTGATCAGGACAGCCTGTGTGCTGCCCTGATCACTGCCTGTGTCAGATTGACACAGAGTATAATGTATTAGCATATATGAATAAGTGTAAAAAAAAAAAAAAGTTCTCCCTTAATCGGATTTATAACAAAAGTAAAAAAATAATAAATAAATAATAAAAAAACATAAATATTTCATAAAAAATAATTGTGCATACATTACACACACACACAAAAACCTACACATATTAGGTAGCCACACGACCGTAATAACCTATAGAATTAATCTAAGTTATTAAGTGTGGAATGTGAATGGTGTAAAAAAAAATGTAAAAAAACATTCTGCAATTATTTATAAGTAAACTTAAACTATTCCCCCATAAAGTAAAACTCGTCTCGAATAAAACAAGGACTCATACAACTGCGTCATTGAAAAAATAAAAAAGTTACAACTGTTAAAACGCAAGGAGGCAAAAACTAAACAAATGTTCTGGTCATTAAAGGGGTTTTGCCACGATGTAATGTTGACGTGGGATCCTCCAAAATGGGTAATCACTTTTCTAAATATATGTGATTACAAAAATTGCAGTCTGAGAGAGCTACAGGCTGCCTTACCTGCCCTTAGTTACTTAAAAGCTTCTATTAGATACGACCTGACAAGAGCTGCTGGCCGGGCTTGCGCAGAGAACACTTATCTGATGAGAGGGAGCTGAAGCAGCTTTCAAGGCACCGGGTAGAAATATGTTGTCTTTTGTATTCAGAATCCACTAGTTGTAGTTTGATTATCTGAGTAGATCCCTGCTTTATCTGATGACAGGGAACATGAAGGAGCTTTCAAAAGGCTGTGGAGAAAGGTGTTGTCTTTTGTATACAGGGATGACCAATCTTATCTAATAGGGAAAGGGAGGTGTTTTTCAACTTTAAAGGGAACCTGTTACATTGAACGAAAAATTAGATCTACGAGCAGTATGCTATAGAGCAGGAGAAGCTGAGCAGATTGATATATTGTTCTGTGGGGAAGGATTCAGTAGAAGTCGTATGTTATTCATTTAAATCTCTGCGTCCAGTAGGCGTTATAAGTGATTGACAGTCTTCCTTGTATGAGTGTGCATAGAGAGATACCTGTCAATCACTGATAGCACCGCCGAATGGACTCTTTAACCCAGAATAAGTTAGTTGAATCTTACCCCTCAGAACAATATATCAGTCTGCTCAGCTCTTCCAGCTCTATAACATGTTGCCCACCAATCAGATAACATGTGACAGGTTCTCTTTAAATATTTTTTATCTTTAGTCCCCCCAGGGAACTTGACCACTAGAGGGCATGATCACTTATACACTATTCTGCAATATAAATGTTTAGTAGAGTAGTGTGCAGTTACAGCTTTTCTATTACACCTATGGAATTGAAGTTATTTCTTGTCCCCGGCACTAATGGTAAGTGCCAGCTGTAACTACCCTGTTTCCCCAAAAATAAGACAGTGTCTTATATTAATTTTTGCTCCTAAAGACGAGCTAAGACTTATTTTTAGGGGATGTTTATTTTTTTTCTATGAACAATAATTCGCATTTATTGTTGAACAAAACATCAACATGTATTAATATACTGTAGTGATTTCATCTCAATCATCAGAATAAGCAGCCAAACTCTGAATTTCATAACTAAAAATGCACTATGTCTTATTTTCGGAGGTGTCTTATTTTAGGGGAAACAGGGTAACAACTGGCACCTGCCGTTTATGGGGCGGATTCAGCTCCTGACACTACTCCATATATAACTGCGCCACCTTACTGCCAGGTGGAAGCAGTCACATACATCTGCCTACCCATCTACCCTAGTAAATGGACAAAAAAGATAATAAAATATAGGGGCAGATTTATCAAAAGTGTCTTACTTTTAGACAGTGTAAACTTAGTCTTAAAATGCGCCAAATTTATCATAGTGTTGATAAATCTGGTGCAGGTTAGAACTGTCTAGTCTCAGTTTGCACCATCTTTAAGTTGGCTTACTTTTACGCCAGAATATGGTGGAACATCCTGGCGCATTTCTTGTCGCATTTAAGCCACGCGGCGCAGAAGCGTCTGAAACTGTCTAAAACACATAGTAAATATGTCGAAAAGTTTGTTTTTGGCGCAAATTGGGCCAGAATTCTGGCGCAACTGCCTTGATAAATCTGCCCCATAGAATTTCTTTAAACACCCTGGAAGAAGCTATGAAACAGAGATAAACAGAGCCAAATAAGTATAAACACGTGATGCAAGTCCTACTGCTGATAATAAATATCTGGAGCTGTTAACAGAAACCTTTCTTTACTATAAGCTGTAACCTACAAAAATAGAATAGTGCATTTGCGTCATGATTTCTGCTTATAATGTAAACCATAATGGCAGACTGGATCTGTCGCATGATGGATGCTAGGGTCATTGGGTTCCTTCAGAGTGTCCATCATTTTTACAGGAAAACAGTGATCCATATATCACTACTGTTTTCGTCATATCTGAGAATACTTCCAACACGGGCACCGAGCAGAGTCTCTGACAGTGTGAATGAAGCCGAACCCTTTACAGACTGGTCAAGTGACTTTGACTTTCATTGCAATAAAGTATTCTTCAAGAATGGTTGTGATCTCTTATATAAGGTTCATTGTATGAAGAAGATTCAGATCCAACAGCCATTTTTTTTAGCATTTAGGATAACATAGATCTATAAATGAAAATTTTCAGCAAAAGGTGACATTTTTAAAACGGTTTGTCATGTATAAAACGAGTTATGTATATTTGCAATTTTCTCTTCTGCTGACATCTAGTGGTTAAACAAGCTACACTGCAAACTGCTTAAAAATAATACTATAAAATTTGTCATGTTCCTTCTAGAGTGAAACTGATGTCACCCCTTTATTAATGGTGGATGTTTACTGACTGACAAGTCTACTGTTTACCACTTACGCTTTTAGACTCACATGGTGTTTTTTATGCTTATTTTTGTGTGTTAAATACACCTCAAGTATCCCAATGCTTTCTATGTGAAAACACACCATTAAAGGGGTAGTCTCACTTCAGACATTAAAGGGGTTATGCCACGATGTAATGTTGATGTGGGATCCTCCAAAATGGGCAATTAATCACTTTTCTAAATATATGTGATTACAAAAAGTGAAGCCTGTGAGAGCTACAGCATTGCTCAGTCCCCCTAGTTCCTGACAGTTTTTCATTAGAAAACGACCAGAGGAGCTGACAGGAGCTGATCTGGCCGCGCTTGCGTGTTTACACTTCTTATCTGATGACAGGGAACATGAATGAGCTTTCAAGGGGCTGGGGAGAAAGTGCAGTGTATGAGTCTGCATAAAGAGGAAGATTTATCCAGCAGTCCAATGGCCAAAGATTAAAATATCAAACCTTTATTGCAGCATCCAATAAAAAAGACAAAAGCATGCCCAGTTATGTTAAAAACGGCGACGCGTTTCGGGGGCCCCACCCCTTCATCATGGGCCTGAAGGGGGGATGCCCCAAAAACGCGTCGCCTTTCTAACATACCTGGGCATGCTTTTGTCTTTTTTATTGGATGCTGCAATAAAGGTTTGATATTTTAATCTTTGGCCATTGGACTGCTGGATAAATCTTCCTCTTTATGCTGCCTCTATTTCCTCCTTGCCTGCAGGATCCGTGCAATCCATCTCATACAGCGGTGAGCTGAATCTTTTCATATTGAATTTCCAGTTTTATGATCTGTCTGCTGTATAGGAAAACCACTGTTGTAATGTTATTATTTGAGTAAACTTTTGAGACGCTCCCCTTCTTCCTTACTCTCTTCTCACCCCCTCCCTCTCACCCCTGCAGCATTCATGACTCAGCATGCTTTGTTTATATTCTGTCCTGAGCAGATGAGGAGGTAAGGAACTCACTTCCTGGCAAAACCCCTTTAATGGCATATGGCTAGGATATGCCATAAAAGTCAGATAGGTGTGCGTCCTACCTTTGCGACCCACATTTATCTCAGGAACAAGCCCTGAAACCTCTCTATTTAGAATGGAGAGGTGTTTGGGACTCTGCCACTGAAATCAGTGGTGCTCAGTTATACTCAGAACTCCCATTGATTTCAGTGGGAGATTTTCAACCATGTCTTTTCAAAATGTTGAGTATATTACAGCTGACATCCCGCAGCGTCGGCCCCGACCCGCGATCACTCCGGGGGGGGGGGGGGGCGGTTAACCCCGTAGTTATTGGGACCATCCGGTGGACAGCAGCAGCGCACGGATCGGGCGATCTGTGCAGGTCCTGCCTTCTGACAGACAGCACGGAAGGCAGAGAATGCCTTCCGGGTTGTCTTTTGACGTCACGATGCCCGGCCGTGCCCTGTGGGCATGTCCCGGCATCGGGGACTGACAGTTGTCAGAGGAACCAGTCATAGTAACAAGCTATGTACTGATTCCTATTGCATGAGAGATCTAAAGATCTCTCATTCATATCCCCTATGGGGAAAAGTTAAAAAAAAAAGTGAAAAAGTAAAAAAAAAGTAAACAAAGTGAAAAACATGTAAAACATAAACACGAAAAATAAAATAAAAACACGTACATCGCCCTTTTCCCCTTCACAAACGCCAATCGCCCCAAAAAAGATCAAAAAATAAATAAAGTACCCATATTTTATCGCCGCGTGAGTAACGACCTGCCCTATAAATCTGTCAATTTTAAATTTTTACCCTACGGTGAACACCGTAAAAAAACAAACAAAAAAACAATAACAGAATTAAGATTTTTGTTCATCCCGCAGCACATAAATGGAAAAAAAGTGACCCAAAAACCCTTATAAACGCCATTTGTACCAATTAAAAGTCAGTTCATCCCGCAAAAAAAAAAGTCGTAACACAGCTTTTGTATCCCGGAAAAATAAAAAAGTTATGGCTCTCAGAAGACAGCGATGCATAAATATTCTTTTACACACTAAAACTTTTTTTTTTTTTAAAGTGCTTCAACATAAAAAAAACTATATATATTGGGTATAATCGTATCGACCTACAGAATAAAACTAACTTGTCATGGATACTGCACAGTGAGCAATGAAAGAAAAATAAAAACACTACTAGGATTGCAGTATTTTCTTCTCTCTGCCTTCCAAAAAACGGATTTAAAACTGATCAAAAAGTCTTGTCCCCCCAAAAATGATACCAGTAAAAATGTCAACTCTTCCCACAAAAAACAAGCCTGTATACAGCTCCATACACAAAAAAAAAAAAAGTTATGGCTCCCTGACTATAGCGATGCAAAAAATGTGTTTTCCTGTTTGAAAAAAAAGTGTTTTTACTGTATAAAAGCATAAAAAATAAAAAAAATATACAAATTGGGTATTGCTGAAAATCGTAACGCCCTGCTGAGTAAAGCTAGCATGTCATATCTAACGCAGAGGGACCGCTATAAAAAAAAAAATAAAAAACACTACCAGGATTGCTGTATTTTGTTCAAAACGCCTCACAAAAATGAACAAAGTGTTGTATGCAACCCACTATGGTACCAATAAAAGCATCAATTCACCCCGCAAAAAACAAGGCCTACACAGCTCTGCACACAGCAAAATAAAAAAGTTATGACTGTCAAATAGGACAACTAAAAAACGCAATTTTTTTTAGACTATTTCTATGTGTAAAAGTAAAAAAAACTTTAAAAAACTATATAAAATTTAACCATTGCAATTGTACCGACCCCCATAGTAAACTTATCACAACAAATACAGAGCACCGCGAACACTCTAAAATTAAAGCACAAAAAACAATGGTGGAACTGCGGTCCCCCCCCCTCCCTTTTTCCCGGGGCCCAAATGCAAAAAAAAGATGGAATACCTGTGTGCCCAAATTGCACAATACACCCCTTATGAGATCCATAGGGTGTTGAATCTAAAAGGGGGCGACTTCTGGAAGGTTTCACCTGTTCTGGTATATTGGGGACTTTGCAAATGCGACATGGCATCCACCAAAATCTGCGTTCCAAAAGCCAAATAGCGCTCCCTCCCTTGTATGCCCTGCCATGTGCCCAAACAGCAGTTTACATAATCTCCAAAAAATTGGGAATCTCGCAAGAGAACAAAGAGTGACTTTTGATCACTATATTTAGTGACACCTGCTGCAGACGGTGTCACAAGGGGGCCTTATTTGTTCTGTGTCTATGAGATTAGGGATGATTTGCCCAAGTAGTTGGCTTGGGATCCCTTACTGAAGCTAGTACTTTGCTATAGTTTATAAGGCTCTCCTGTTAATAGGGGGGGTTCCACCAGACTTGATGATAAAAGGGAGTTTTTCCCTCTTTCAGAAGCAAAAGGTTAAATGATGAGGATAGAGATCAGGTTTTTAAATATTTGTGTATAGAGGTTAAGAGTTAGATATAAAAAATTTAAACGTTTTAGTGTTTAATAGATAGAGAAACTGATAGAGTTTAAGTTTGCCCAGGCAAAATAGTAAATATACAAAAAACAGTTTACACCCACATGTAAGCATTGCCGAACTTGGAAGAAATTGTTTAAACAAAGTTATGGGGTTCTTATTTCCAGGATTCCTTGTAAATGTGAAACATTTTAAGCTAAAATTGCAGATTATAGTAAAAAATATTTTTTTTAATTTTTAAATCCTAATTCGAAAAAAAATTTGTTAATCACCTTTGGGGTCGATATACCACACACACCTGTATATAATACCTTAAGAGGTGTAGTTTTCCAATATGGGGGCTTTTTAGGGGTGTTTATTAATTTATAGAACCATATGGCCTCTTCAAACCTGAAATGGAGCCTAAAAAAAATTGCATAGAAAATGAGACCCAAGGCCCAGAAAGGGGCTCCTCCTATCGGGGCTTATGGTGAACCAAATAATGCACAGGGCCACATTTTGGGATATCTCTAAAAAAACGTCAGACCTGGGGGAAATGATATTACATTGCATTTACCTGGTCACATTTACCGTATTCCAGTGAATGGATAAATATTGAAAATCTGCAAAAATAGTGAAATTTTGAAATTTCACTTCCACTTTGCTTTAATTTCTGTGAAATACCTAAAGGATTAACAAACTTCTTAAACACTGTTTTAAATACCTTAAGGGGTCTAGTTTCTTAGAAGGCATCATTTATGGGGGTATCTAACATACAGGCCCCTCGCGCCACGTCAGAACTGGACTGGTCCCTAAAAAAATGTATATTTTTCAAATTTTCTTTTAAAATGTGAGAAATTTTCTACTAATTTCTAAGCCCCTCTAATGTCATAAAAAAAAAGACATTTAAAAAATGATGCCAACCTACAGTAGACATATGGTAGTTAAAACTATTTTGTTTGGGGAATAATTACTGTCTTGCACGCAGAAATTTTGGAACTTTCAAATCCCAGATTTTCAAATTTTTTCAAATTTTTCATAAATTTTGATATTTTTCACGAAAAAACAAGGCTTGTATGGATAAATTTTCTTACTAACTTAAAGCACAATGTGTCACGAGAAAACAATCTCCCGAATCACATGGATAGTAAAATGTCAAAAAGTTATTCTCACATAAAGTGACACATGTTAGATTTCAAAAATAGTTCTGGGTCAGGAAGGCCAAAACTGGCTGGGTCCTTAAGGGGTTAAGTTCCTTATTACACCCCATCAGCCTGAGCTGGGTTTGAGTATGTCCACACATAAGATGTTTTTATCAAAAAAACTTGTTGCTGAATCCAAGGACCTCGGATATTACCTTGAATTTCTGCTGCAGACCTTCACTTTGTAGTGGCGTTTTTTGTTGCTGTTTTGGACGTGAGTTAGCCCCATTTCAGTAGAGCTTGCCCATATTTTGGCTACTCACTGTGGAATCCGATGTGATTCTGTCAACAATTGACTTGTCACTTCTATTCTTGTGCATCACAGATTTCAAATCCGTGGGGAAAAAAAGGCTGCCCACAGTCTACATTATGAACTATAACTTTTATTTGAAGGCAGCACACAATGGGTTAATATCCTGCTCTCCTCAGCTAAGACAGAAGAATAGAAACAAATATCAGATTCAAATAATTCAAGCAGTAATTAGATCCACATCACCCATATACTGTAAACTCTCCTAGGGTGCTTTCACATGGAGCATTTTTGGGTGTATTTTTTTATTTGATTTCTGTGCAGAAATGTACATCATTATTTGCTGTGCCTTTCTGCACAAAAACTTCATCCAAAAACGCTTCAAAATGCAGATTGATTACTCACTTTCCAAACAGTTTAGATAAGTGAAAAAGCTTGCTGGTAATAACGGCAGTTTAATTGGAGCGCACTTAAAACTGCACCAAAACTGTGCCGTGTGAAAGCATCCTAAGGCTGCTTTCACACGGAGCGTTTTTTTATGTGTTTTTGTGCAGAAAGGCACAGCAAAAAATGCTGTACATTTCTGCACAAAAAATGCACCAAAAATGTGAAAGCATCCCTGGGCACTCCAATTAAAATGCCTTTATTACCAGCAAGCTTCTTTCAGTCGTCTAATTTGATCAAGCAAGTAATGACTGTGTTTGAAGTCTTGCGAATTATAAACACACTAATTGATTACTCACTTTCCAAACAGTTTAGTTAAGTAAAAAAAGCTTGCTGGCAATAAAAGATTAGGGAGCTTTCACACAGCACAGTTTTGTTGCAGCTTTAACTGCGCTCAATTAAACTGCCTTTATTACCAGTCAGCTTTTTCACTTATGTAAACTGTTTGGAAAGTTAAAACTGCACCAAAACCGCGCTGTGTGAAAGCACCCTTAGGAGTGCAGTTTTAACTGTGCTCCAATGAATCTGCCTTTATTACCAGCAAGCTTCTTTCAGTTGTCTAAATTATTCAGAAAGGTGTTACAATTAAGTAATCAATCACTGTGTTTGAAGTCTTGTAGGTTACAAACATACTAATTACTCACTTTCCAAACAGTTTAGGTAAGTGTCAAAAGCTTGCGGTCAATAAAAGATTAGGGGGCTTTCACACAGCGCAGTTTTGGTGCAGTTCTAACTGCGCTCCAATTAAACTGCTTTTGTTACCAGCAAGCTTTATTTATCTAAACTGTTTGGAAAGTGAGTGAGAAAGTGAGTAAGACTTCAAACACAGTAAGGGCTTGTTCACACGGCGTTTTGGATCCTTTTTACGGATCCGTTTTTGGCATTGAAAAGCGCATCCGGAAAGCGGACCTGAAAACGCAGCATTGGATAATTATTGAATCCGCTTTAAATGCTTATTCAGTTGCGTTTTACGCATCCGCTTTCCGGATTTTTATTTTTTATTTTTTCTCTCTCTCTCTCTCTCTCTCTCTCTCTCTCTCTCTCTCTCCGCTGCCGCCGCCGCCGCTCGCCTGCGCTGCCGCCGCACGCCTCCGCTGCCGCCGCACGCCGCCGCCACTCACCTGCGCTGCCGCCGCCACTCACCTGCGCTGCCGCCGCCACTCACCTGCGCTGCCGCCGCACACCTCTCCAGCGATCCCCGTCCAGTCTCCCAGTGCGCTTTTCGCATCCGCTTTCAGGATGCAAAGCGCAGCTGATACGTGCCGGAGTGTGGATCGCTTTTGGACAAGTGCCAAAAGCGCACTCCAGTATCTCCTATGGGCTTTCACTTGCGTAAACCGCAATAAAATTGACATGTCAATTCTTAAAGCGGATGCGAAAAGCGCAGCGCAGGAGAGCCCTCAAAAGCGCATCGCTGATCTCCCGTGGGAACAGCGATGCGCTTTTGACATTCAACTCAATGTTAATCACACTGACAATTGTCCCCATGGCAGGATTTTCGGTCGGATTTACAGATGGCCGGTATTTGCTATGATTACCTGCCGTTTTCCCCGGTGTACAATATGCGTTGGGGAAAAGAATTGACATATTGAAAGTGAAAGTCAATGGGAGCCGGCTGTCAGCGCTCGAGAAGTTCGCGCTGGCAAGTGCGTGCTTCTAAAACACCCATCATATTGCGTGCAATCAATGGCACTTTAAAATAAATAATAATAATAGTAATAATAATAATAATAATAATATGTCATGTGAACATACCCTTAAGGCTTGTCCCCACTGCATGGGTTTTCACCCGGTTTTACAGACGGTTTTCAGTTTTAAAAACCGGATGTAAACCGGATGTCAACTTTTAAAATGGACCTCAATGGAAAACCCGCACAGCGGTCCCTACTGCAGGGGTTTTGAAAAACATTGAGCATGCTCATTCTTCCGCCCGGTTTTCAGGTGGAATATGAACATCTCAATGTGAGGGGGAAGGGCTTTTCTCAGCAAATAGCAGAGAAAAGCCGTCCCCCGGTGGCCGTGTGCAAGGCCACAAAACAGTGCAAATACCGGCCCTTACTCTGCTCTAGGTGCATGGGATGATGACATCATTCTCTGCTCTGTCTTATCAGCAGAAAGGTTCTTGTTCCTCTGTCCCTGATCTTATCATTTTTTTTTTTTTTCTTATTCAAAAGTGTTCATTGAGAAATAATGCAGTAGAAGATCATGATAAACACATTAAAGGTCGTATCTTCAAACAATTATGTAACAGTATCGTAAGAAAGCTAACAATGTTCACATATATGCAATTCAATAACCAAAGAATGAAGAAACAAGGTTCCTGCTACTGGAGGCTCGAAAAGCCCTTTAGGGAAGAAAGCGGGTCTGCTCTCTACTGCACCCATCACAAGTGTTTTCCAAGCGATTGAGCTTAAGTAGCTATCGTGATAGAGCCTTTGTTAGTGCACGCTATTCAAAAAGTTTTTAGAGAAAACAGTCACAACAGAGAAATTACAAAAACCATATATATATATTTATATAAAAAGATAAAAAGAGAAAAAAAAAAAACCCAACAAATTCTGTCATCGGCTCATCAGCGACATCCCCCCTCCCCAAGAAAGAAATGAAAGGGGCCGACTAAGAGTCTCTTATCCACCTCAACTTTTACCCGAGCCAATTAAAAAGACCAGATCTCTTCCCCCTATGAGTAGGAGAAATATTGATCCGAGTCACAAAAAGAGATCCAATCTCCCCAGATGTGTAAATATTTGCTATAGCATATTGGTGAGTCCGTTCTGAACTCCTCTAGCCGCTGTAGCACATGCATCTCCCGAAACCAATCCGTCAACCTCGGTCGGGCTTTAGATAACCAGAGTCTGGGAATGATCCTTTTGGCCGCCAAGAGCATAAATGTAATTAAATGGGATTTAAGGAGGGCTGTTGGGAGCGGAACGTCAAAGAGGAGTACCGAGGCAGGAGTGTTCTGGATCTTTATACCTGTTACTTTGTGGACAATATCAATCACCTCCTCCCAGAAGGGCTGTAGGACCGGGCATACCCACCAGATGTGGGACATAGTTCCCCTCTCCTCCCTTCAGCGCCAACAAATACTTGGCATGGAAGGAAACAGGGTGTGCAAGAGGGCAGGCACTCGGTGCCACCTTGTGACAATCTTATAATTCAACTCATGTGCCCTGGAGGATATGGAAGATTTGTGGATTAATTTAAATGTTTTGAGCCAATCCCAAAAAAGGTCAGATTGAGCTCCCCCCCCCCAGCACCCGAAAGGGGCTATTGTTCCCCCCAATTAAGTGGGAGCCTGTAGAGGCCGAAGATTTTCCCCTCTGGAATATCTCCCCAGACACCACAACCAAACAGGGGGGGTCTATTATCGACAGCTCTGTCTCCTTTGGTAGAAGCGTTTTAGCGGGTAAAGGAAAACCAGAAAACATTTTTTGTCCCGCGTTTCCCCACTAGCTCCTCGATCCCTTTTAGGGGGTTCCCAAGACAGAGTCCTGTCCATTAAAGACGGGGGCAGCCGACCCCCCCCTAGACGGGGGGCACCGAAAAGGTTCCGGGACGGCTGGGTTTCCCAATTTTGTGGGGTCAGGGGCCCCTTCCCGTGCGCTGAGTGTCCACTTGGATGGGAAAGACGCATACAGCGACTGAGGTCGGGGGCTTTAGAGGATTTTATAAGTGATCTTTTTTGGCAGCATTGTCGGGTACCCAGGTTTAAGGGCAACGGGGGCCTTAAGATCTTTTTTCCCATTTAAAAATGATTTGGGGGCCACGTTTTGAAGGTTTAGGATGCGCCCGCCATGCCCCAGTATAGGCCCTGAAGTCGGAAGGGGACGGCCTCCCTCCGCTTTGGTGGGGAAGCTCCTCCTGATATTCGGGTCCACAAAATGGAATACTAGTTTTACGAAGCACTGAAAAATTTTTTAGTTTAAAGAGGGTTGCTTAAAAAAGGGTATAGGGTCTTGGGGGGATGTTCATTTTTAAAAAATGTTTATGCGGCCCCCCCAGGAAAGTTCTCCATCCCCTCTCTAAAATCCCGCGGGGGGCTGGGGGAGAAAGGGGGCAAAATTGGATCGTAAAAATAACTCCCATCTGAGGGGATCCCGGACCCCCCGACTTAGGGGGGAGGACTCCAAGAAAAAAGGGAATGAGGATCAGAGATCCAGTGAGGCTGGGAATATTGAAACTGGACTGAGCTTTTTGTATATTTTCTTATGATTGCTGTGGGGGGGTGACCCCCGCCAAAACCCTCAGCGCCGCTGGAAGTGATATCATCGGATCTGTAAAAAACAACAATAAATCGTCCACAAAAGCAGAGCATTTAAAATGGAGGCAGACAACGGAAATGCCTTATATCTCTGGATCACTTCTAAGGGCCTGTAACAAATGCTCCATCGCCAAGATATAGAGAATCGGGGAAAGGGGACATCCCTGTCTGGTGCCATTCCCTATTGTAAAGGGTGCAGAAAGAGCTCCATTGACCCGGAGTTGAGCTTGTGGAGAAGCATAGAGGGCCATAATCTTCCCACGGATTCCCCTGCCCAGACCCAATGATTCCAAGACGCCATGCAAAAAAGGCCAAGCCACTCTGTCGAAGTCCTTCTCCGCATTCAGGGACAGGAGAAGGCAAGGGATGTTCTGTTCCCGTACGTGATGAAGTAGAGAAAAAGTCTATAGTGTATTGTCCCTCGCCTCCCTAGATGGGACAAAACCCACCTGGTCTGGGTGGATAATTGATGTGAGCAGGGGGCTAAGACGGTTAGCTATTAATTTAGCGAAGATTTTTGCATCTGTATTGATCAGAGAGATTGGGTAGTAGCTTTGGCAATGTGATGGGTCTTTACCCTCTTTTGGTATTACCACTATATGGGCCTTCAAGAAGGCCTGGTCGAAGGGGGTATCAGAAGAGGCTGCGTTGAATGCCCTAAGAATGGGTTGAGACAATTCCGTCCTCAGGGTTTTATAAAATAAGGCCGTATATCCGTCCGGACCAGGACTCTTACCGGATGGAAGCGACTGTATGGCCATCGCAAGCTCCTCCTCTGAAAAAGGTTCCTCCAGGGAGGCGAGGGACTCCGCCGGGAGACGTGGCAGAGCGGTTTTCGCGAGGTATGACTGCAGGGACGGCGGGCTGGCGACAGGCGGCGGTAAATTGTACAGATCTGAGTAGTATTGACGAAAGACCTTGAGGATATCTTCAGTGAGGTGTACCGTTCGTCCCTTTGGAGTCTTAATCGAAGGGACAAACAGGGCCACCCTCTTGTCCCTCAATGCTCGTGCAAGAGCCTTCCCTGGTTTATTGCTTCAGGTGTAGAAGGAGCTAGCGCACAGCTGTTGGTATCTCCTATGCTTATATTCCATTAATCTGAGGATTTCATGGCGAATCTGAACCACTGCCCTCAGATCTCTATCCAGTCCCGAGGCCTTATGTAAGGTCTCAAGGGAGTGCAATTTGGTCAGGAGCATTTGGAGCTTTGCGGTCGCCTCTCTTTTAAGGCGGGCGCCATGTTTCATAAGGACTCCTCTGAGGGTGCACTTCAAAGCCTCCCACTGAGTCTGAGGGGAAGTAGGGTCAGATTCATGCACGCCTATGAACAAGTCCACCGGCCGCTGCAGGTCCCTCAAACACAACGAATCGGATAAGAGTGATTCGTTCAGTTTCCATGCGTACGCTGTTCTTCTCAAATGTGGCAGCACTATATCACAATGAATTGGGGCGTGATCCGAGTGAATAGCGCTACCAATGGAGGCAGAGACCACGTATTTGAGGAAGGAATGTTGGGGGAGAATGTAGTCAATTCGGCAGTACGAGTTATGGGGTTAGGAGTAAAAGGTGTAGTCCCTATCCTGCGGGTGCAACAACCTCCATATGTCCATCAGGTGCATGTCATGGAGCATCTGTTTCACTTTATGAAGGGCACGATAGGCTACAGAGGAGCGTCCAGTAGAGGAATCTAGAAGAGGGTTCAATGCTAGGTTGAGATCTTCCCCTAAAATTATCTGGCCCTGGGCGAAGTGCAGCAGTTTGTCCAAGATTTTTGCCATGAAGGATATTTGGCCCGTGTTAGGGGTGTAGATGTTGGCCAGTGTAAAAGTCTGACCCTGTAGGGACACTTTCAAAAAAAGGGCCCTTGCATCATCATCTCGGAACGTATCGATAATCGTGACAGGCAGGGTTTTGTGGAAGAGGATGGCCACTCCCTTAACTCTCGAGGATGTGGTGCTGTTATGACACCAGAAGTATCTGTTTTTATAAAGCTGCATGTGGGAGTCAAGGAGATGCGTCTCCTGGAGAAAGACAATTCGGGATTTTTGTTTGTGGAGGTGGTAGAGAATGTGAGAGCGTTTTTCAGGGGAGTTGAAGCCCTTGACATTAAGGGACGTTATACGTATATTCTCCATGGTACCATCTAAGAGCGCCTAAGAGATCAAGACCCCCGAATATCAGAGGGGACGACGTCACATACGATAAGCCGAGACATCTAAAATACAAGCAATGCAAACACAGAACATTTGTAAACCAAGGCCTAATCAACAAGGGCCACAATCCTAAGAAGAGCAGGTAAATAACTGCTAGGGCCATATGGGAGAGCCCACAGGCCAAATCTACACGGGGGTACTTCCGTGAAGAGGACCGGGAAGCAAGAAAACAGAGAAAAAAAAAAGACAGCAATAGGATAAGGTTTGCTATACCACAAGGATCTGTGACAATCAAACCTCCGGAGGTGTAGAGGAGAAATGGAAGGATGGAATGTGAGCACCTCCCCTCAAAACTTCTCTGCACGATTCCTGGGGGAAAGAAAGAGGAGAAAAAAAAAAGGAGGAAAATAAATAAAAAAAAAAAAGTGGGGGGAAGGGGTGAGGAAAGGGGCAGGGAGGGAGGGGGGGTACGGGAGGTACGGGGGCAAGAGACAGGGATGAGGGGAAGGGAAAAGGGAGGGAGAGAAACGTGGGTGTCAGGGGATCTGAACATGGCGCTCCCATCCATCCAGGAATTAAAGAGACTATGGCCTAAAACCTTAGAATCTATCAACTCATATCTGATAGGACCAGAGTATTACGATTAGAGTAGACCTCACCAGTAGAGTCCACAGTCTAATTGAGCCGATCCCCAAGCCGGTTCAACCGAGTGGAAGTCAGACGAAGCTGTGAAGGGGGATAGATGCAAGATTTGAAGGTGAGGGTCTAGTGTAAGGGGGCAGGGACAACCAGGGGAGTACTGACTCCCCTACAAATGTAGTGTCAGCGGGGAGGTCGTGCCCATGACTGTGGGCCATCCGGGCTCCATGGTCTATGACGGGATCTCTGCGGTTTTGCAGAGATCAAGTGGGAGCAGAGTCGTTGGTTCTCCATCAATTGGGGGGGGCTTTACTTTGGGATCTGGTGTCAGGGCCATGGGCCAGTCCGGGAGAGATATGTCCGGAAGATCCAGTGTGGTTACGAGGGTGGGCAGGTCTTCCATTGATCTGAACATGAGTGTTTTCCCCCCATGTCTGATTTGGGAGAGAAGGGAAACCCCACGGGGTAGAAATGTTTTGGCTTGAAGAACAGAAGCAGAGGTTTAAGTGCCGCTCTCAATCGGGGGGTTCCCTTGTTTTTTGGGGAATAATTGCAGCTAGCCTCTTCGTATTCCCCTGGGAATGAGAGGGGCTTTCACATTTTCCTCTTTGACGGTGTAAGGGGTGAACCTGGCGATGCATCTCTAGGAAGCAGGGTGGGCGCTCGAGGTGTAATGCCCGGTGGGCCGTCGAATTCAATGAAGGCCCCCTCGGTTTGCCAAAATGTAGTTGAATTTTTCATCAGAGTGAGAGAGTTTCCCTGTCTAACCGACTCCGGGGGGCCCATAATTGTTCCCCCGATTGCGGTTTTCTGGGTCATGCAGTTGGGTGGAAAGGTGGTGTCTGTGCGCCTGTTCCGACGGGGAGGATGTAAGGGGGCCAAACGAGGGATGTTTGTTGTTCCTTTTAAAGTTGGTGAACCCCCGGGCCCTGTAGGCCCGCACTTTTCCCCTAAACAGTCTTGTCTTGTTTGTCGCCTGATTGTCGCATCCAGGGCCATAAGCGATTCTTTTTTTTAGATGGAAAAAGAGACAGCAGTGCCTTGAGCTCTGGGTGCGCTTCCGCGTGCGAGGCGTTTCAGGGGGATTTGACAGGATGGGGATGTAGACTGGGGTTCTCACTGCATGGAGATGTCCCAAAAGGTTCGCCCCAGCATCCCCCGGGGGGTTTTTGCCCCCGGTTTTGGGGTTTTGGGCCTAGGCCAGGAGGGCGTTCCTATGAGGGGATGAGGGGGGTTCCTGTGAACCCCGGGGGGGAACCCGTCGGGGTCAGAGTGCAGGGGGGCCCCCACGGGCGGGGGAAGGGGCGGGTGTAAAGAGGGGCCCGCCCCCCCCCCGCGAAGCCCCCCACCGCCCCCCAAGCCCCCGTGTAGGTCTCTCCCCCGGTCCAAGGACCATAAGCATCCCGCCAGAGGGACTTTGGAAAGAGTTTCAGGTCCCCTAGCTCATCCGGGG
This sequence comes from Phyllomedusa bahiana, assembly GCA_025379985.1. Classification (NCBI taxonomy): domain Eukaryota; kingdom Metazoa; phylum Chordata; class Amphibia; order Anura; family Hylidae; genus Phyllomedusa; species Phyllomedusa bahiana. Next base: position 17,815 of record JAODAL010029696.1, read on the forward strand.
AGGAGTTGCCAGTGCTGGAGCGGGCGTCCCAGTTTGCGCTTCCATGGCCCCTAATTTGGGATCGGGCCAGGAGGTCAGAATGGTGGTCCATAGCACAGAGCTGGGGGTTTATCAGGGCTTTTGTGGGGGATGTGTGGCCCCAAAGATCTGACCAGGAGGGCAGGGAGGAAGTTATCACAGGCCCCGGGGATAGCTGATCAGGGTCCCCTGTGCTGTGATGGGGTAAGGAGGGAGGCCCCCAAAGAAGGCCAGCATGGCTCAGTATCAGCTGTCCCGTGCAGAGGAACCCCCGGGATCTCAGCAGCCCAGTTTGCCGAGGTGTTGCGTGGGGATGCCACTGCTGCCGGGCTGCCTGCGTCGCTCGCCTGGGTGCGCAGAAGGTGATGGCACCTCGGCCTGCAGGTCTCTGCGCGGCGGGGGATTCCCCCTGCCCGGCCGTGCGACCTCCGAGTCCGGCGAGGAGATCACAGTCTGCTGCGGGTGCCGGTGTCCCGTAGGGCACTGACCTGGCAGCTCAGACGCCGCGATGCAAGTCTCCGGCAGGTGCGGGGAGCTCCGGTCCCATCTGTCGGCTGCCCTCCATGTGCGCCACTCTGAGCTGCTGGACGAGTGGCCCCCCGTTCCTCCGGACCCGATGGCCCCTGCGAGGCAGGTAAGTCCTGGATCTGGTGATGCATTCTCAGGGTGATGACTCACTGCAGGCGAGGAAGCTTCAGAGGGACGCTGCTTCTTGGCGCTCGTCTTTAGCTGGCAGGCAAGATGGCGCCGGCGGCTCTTGCATGCGGGATGGCGGGTCGTCTTCCCTCACACTCTGAAGGGGGATAAAGAAATTGGAAATGGGTAGCCCCATAGCTTCAGAGGGCGTCCCTGTCGTGTTGGGCACCTTTTTGTTTCTTTTCTGGCCCATGTTGAGTGTCTCTGGTACAGAAATAGTAGATTCTCCGGAGGAGCTGCAGTCACACACGACTTGTCCTCTACATGGCAGGCCACACCCCCCCTGATCTTATCTTTGACTGAAGAAAAACTTTAGCCATTAGAGTTATTGACCTGGGCGCAGCCTTGTACCATTTTGTCAGGTCTGCAGAGCACATTTATGTATAATTTAATTTTAAAAAGTCACTTAGGAGCTAAAGGTCCGTCTACATGGCAAGGTGTTATAGTCTGTTTTTGACTCGTTTTTTGAATTTTGAAACTGGTGGAAAAAATTGCTATAAACCATTCATATAGACTACAATAGAAAATGCAAACTGTTGTCTGCACAGCTTGGAGTTTCTGACGGTCAGATTTCAAAACCGCCATTTTCAAATAATGTGGCTGGCCGAATCCAAAAATCGGCATAAAAAAGTGCAAATTAATGTACCAAAAAAAAACCCACTGTAAAAAACTGGTTGAATTCTAATTCAGTACCAGACCAGTATTTGTGCTTTGTCATGTGGACGCAGCCCAACAATGTGTCTTGGCAGTATATAAGCTTTTCTCTCTTACTGCAAGCTTCCTCTCATAACAAATACAGCTCTGCTAGCTCACATTTATAGTCAGATTTCCTGCTTGGGCAGTATCATTGTTTTTTGTATAACCTCTCCATCAATAATGTCCCTGTAACATGCTGAGCTAGGAATAGGAGCTAGTAGAACTGAAATGTCAGTACCTGCTGCAGACCCACCTATAGCCCGCATATCAAATGTGAACTTGAAGAGGCTGTGAAGAATGAAAACAGCAAAATGGGACAACCCCTATAATATGAATATGAAGAAAAGAACCAAATTAAGTCACATAGTATCCTCTCTTATGTATGTTTATAAGAAGCACTAATTAAAATGCAAATTGAAGGGGTTGCCTCAACCTGACCACAAAATGTGTCCACCTAGGTGAGCACAGGGGAAATATAGTACCACATTGTATCTATTTAGATGAAAAGCCATCCATTTAATACGGATGCAGATCTTCATTCTCGTTCCAATATCAGTAGCACACTATCAACTAAAGAAACTATCAAAAGGCACATAGGAATTTTTGAAAAAGCATTTCTGCTATTTAGGATACATGAAATTTTTTTTGAGGTTCTTAGTTCACATTTTTGATCAAAACTGCTTAAGTCCACTCCCGATCTTCACGGAGACCTCAAATGCAGGTGGGTTCCTACACTAACGTTTCCTCTCTTTAGGGGCTATTCAGACCTCCATACTTCAGACAGTGAAGGCACCAGCTACTAAGTACACTGCATTGATTTAAAAACATTAAAAACATGTGAAGGTGGGTGAAGTGCCTTCACTCCCTGAAGTATGGAGGTCTGAACAGGCTCGAAATAGAGAAAACGTTAGTGTAGGAACCCACCTGCATTTGAGGTCCCATTGAAGTTTCGGAGGTGGCTTAAGCAGTTTTGATCAAAAATGTGAACTAAGAACCTCAAAAAATTTTCATGTATCCTAAATAGCAGAAATGCTTTTTCAAAAATTCCTATGTGCCTTTTGATAGTCTCTTTAGTTCACAGTGTGCTACTGATATTGGAATGTGTATGTATATTGCTGCCACATCAGTGTGCACCTATGCTCATTTTTTTCCAAAAAGTTTTTGGATGTGCAAAGCCAAATATTGTTTTCTAGCAGATCTTCCTTCTGGCTCGCAGAGGGGTATCCTGAACTTTGTTAATGTGTTCTATAAATAAACTTCTTTCCCCGTGTCAGCGTTTCCGTGAATGTATTAGTTTATGTAAAGGAAATCTCATGGCAGCTAAAGAGAGACCTGTCCAGAGAAAACAATTTGACAGCTTATTTAATGAAGGATTTTTTTTGTATTTTAAACAAAGAAATATTGTGACAAAGAGGAAAACAACTCTTTAGAAACAGGGCATATTTGTTCAGTAAGTAGATTACATGTCTTACCAAAGAAAGCACAACCACATTATTTAGGCAACTAAGAAATCTAAGAGGCTCTAATGCTTCTGGTACAGGAACCGGGTGGTTTAAGAACTGGGTTTGAAGATTAAAGCTGATACTTCTGTACTTTTATGTAACATGAACTTTTTCTATATGCTGCTGGTTTGACATGTGCAAGAAAACTAAAGTGCTAGAAATAGGAAGGAACACATTTTAATTTCCTTTATGGTTTAACAATGAAAACATTTCTGCTCATGCCTATCTCCATAACTCTGTCATCAGGCGTGGACTTGCAATCTGCTCTAGTGGCAGCAGATTCTCGGTTGACCACCAGGTTCCAGGCTGGCTCGGACTGGCCCACCAGGGGGTCGGTGAGATCTTAGTTCCCAGCATCTTTTTAACTGTATACATATCCTCAGGACAGTTGAAAACTATGGTGAAGCAGGAAGTCATTGGCTCCCTGCTCTGCCAGTTGCTCCTGTTGGCCCAAGGCAGGGCTGGAGGCCTACAGAAGTAAGTGTCACAAACAGTGCGATGTAACATGCCTCCTGCGTCAGTACATCTCATAGGCCATAAGCCTAAGGCTTAGGGTATGTTTACACGGCGTAATTGCGGGGCGTACAGTACACCCCGCAATTACACCGGGTGTTCGGGAGTTGCGCTGATACGCGTGTACTCCCGCGATGCGGGGGGGAGGGTGGGCAGCAACCCGCCGGCCACATAGGTATTCATTACTCATGTTATTTATCTCCCCGCGTGTACAATACGATCGTACGAGGGAGAGTTCTCTAAGAGAACTATGGATTACCGTAATTATGGTGTGCATTTCGCCACGTATTGAGTGCAGTACGCCGTGAAATATGTGCCCCAAAATAAGCCATGTGAATATACCCTTAGGCTTCTGGCCTAGGAGATGCCAGGAGCATCATGATGCCGCCTACACCAGACAAAGACTCTCAGAGCGAAGCAGATGGGGAAGGTTTTTTTTTTTTTAATTCAGTCAGAGGGGGAACTAATACAGAGGGCCTTTATATCTACCTACAAGGGGCCTAGATAGCCTACAGGAGACCTATATCACTACCTACCTGTGGGCCTATATACCTACCTACTAGGAGTCTTTATAGCCACCTAATGTGGGGACTCTATACCTATTTAACTACTGGGGGGCCTCTATATCTGCCTGCTGAGGCCTATATCGCTATCTACCCTACCTACCTTGGGACCTATATACTACATACTAAGGGACCTTTATACCTCCCTACCTTCTAGGGGACCTATATATCTAAAAAGTCCTGTTTTAATACAGCAATGCTCATGAATAGTTGCTAAAAACATATAATTTATTTAATATGTATAAAAATGGGACCAATGATAAGAAACAAACAATGCATTGTTTCATGCCTGTTTTCGGTTGTGATGTTTTATAATTAAATAAATTGCAAGTTTTTAGCAACTATTCTTGAGGATTGCTGGATTAAAACAAGACTTCTTCGTTGGACAAGTGCAGAATGGTTTCTATGCAACCTCACATCTATATATTTGTGAGCTGCCTTTCTTTTTCTCTATTTTGATATGCCTACCAACCTTCTACTGGTGAGCCTATATACCTACCTGATTATTGGGGGCCAATATACCTACCTATTTAATGGAGGGGCATATATACCGACCTTTTTTTTTTTTTTTTTTGTGAAGCATATACAGTATACATTTCTACCAAATGAGGGCTTATATTCTTACCTAATGGGTCTACATACCTACTTACCTAATGGGTGGCCTGTATACCTACCTGCCTAGTTAGGGCCTACCTACATAAAAAGGGTCTATCTATATGCCTATTTTGGGGATGTGTCTACTTATTATTTTGGGTCACAATGCAAGACTTGAAGTGAAGTTCCTTACCTCTTATCTGCTCAGGAGAGAAGATAAACAAATCCGAGGAGGATCGCCAGGAGCAAGCACCACAGGATCCGCAGGCAGACACAATAAGCCTGCCCCATACAAGGGGCCATTAATGTTGCGGGCCCTGCAACCTAATGCAGGAGGAATCAGAGAGGGGGCGAGCAGTAACGAGCAGGCAAGAGTACCCAAGCACTGGGAAGGAATCTCCCTCGATCGGAGGCCCCTTTACAACAGCGTTGCTTCTAAGCCCCAGAGAGAGGCCCCCAAAGATCACTGCTGGATCAGGGACTGACTTGACAAGGTCCACACAGCGGGAACCCTCCATCCTACAGCGGAAATCGTTTGCACTCAGCTCAGGCTCTAACCAAACCACACACCTTCGCCACCAATTTAGGAGGGTGAGTATACAAGTGCCAGGGCTTGGGTCCTCTTTTTGCCAAATCTCTAGGCGGTAGCTGAAGCTAAGATACTGGGCACCTGAGCTTTTAGTGCAATCCATTAAAGCTGTGGTTGGCAAGATACATTCCTCTGAGGCAATAACCTCAGCTTTTATCCTCTGTCAAAATCGGACGTGATAAGCACAAGCTCCAAATCGCTGACTTGAAGAAGAACGAAATGAGGGTGAAGACGACATTATTGATGTTTAAAGCTCCATAGAGACAATGCTCCAAGAGAACGGAGTATCTAGGAATTCAAGTTGAAGACCTAGAATAACAGGTCTCGCAGAAATAATGTCCCGTATAATAGTGCTGAATGAGGATATACCACAATCTGCCTTGCAAAAATCTCTCTGAGGAATTCGTAGATTCTGGTACTTAGAAAGCCATATTGAAAGTGGAAAGAGCCCATAGAATAGGCCCCCCACTGGTACCAAACAGTGATAACAAACTACCCCCACCGGAGGGGATCTATGTGATCGTCCGCTACCTTGAATATGCAGACTAATCTTCGACCTGCAAGCCTACTCGTGCGAGGACTAAACACCTTCGCATATAGAGGTCAACCTTTATACTTTTTCATCGGACTACTCAGCCGAAGTAACCAGAAAAAGAGAATGTTCTCATCTTTTTTTCTACTTTAGTCAAAAAACAATTCGCTTCAATCTGCAGTTCCCGGCGACTCTTAAAATTATGAGATCCGACAAAGGGTGCTCCACTCCTAGTTGCTTCTCCTCCGGAGGAAGCAGAGGCCTTCTGGAGGAGCTCCTCCCATAACGGACAGACAATCCAGATTATCAAGACCACTCGATCAAACAATGGAATCAAGACGGAAAGGATCTCCCTCAATATTTAGGGAAAGACGGACAATATGACCAGAGGACCGTACTTCAAGATCCGCCGACGATCGCCGATAAGAGATGATGGGGATTGTTAAGCTGGTCTGGAGGGTGGTGATCAATATAAGGACTAAACGTCCGACATTCTAGGGGTCATTTTTTGTGTTGTGAGTTATGTAACCGGTCCGCATCTACACTAAAGTACTTGGTTTATATTATGTGCAGCCCGGGGATGCTAGGGTGGAGTTCTGGGCGTACAACCTATATTGACACGGGGCATTATAAAGTTTAAGATCTCACTTTGGTGGTGGGTAAAATGTTGGGGAGGTGAAAGGCACCCCCCCCACCCCCCCTCCGCCCCCCCCCCCCCCCCCCCTACCACCCCCCCCCCCCCCCCCCCCCCCCCCCCCCCCCACCCCCCTCAAGGGACGCAACTAGGGCTGAGCAGCTCAAGGCCATAATGGAGTTTTAAGCAATTTGAGAGGAAGGCGAGGGTCGGAAGGGAGTGTGAGGACAGCGAAGTTCGTCCTCACTAATTTTAGTCGAAAAAGAGAAGTCACAAGAGGGTGAAAGGATTTCGTAAGGAGTTTTTGGGGTTTAGCTAAACAAGGGGTCTACAGAAGGAGGGAGGGGGGGTAACTCTCTTGTTCAGGGCGTGCAGCTTGAAAAGCTTCTGGGGCACCAAGAGTTAAAATGAAAAATAGCGTCATGAATGTTAAAGTTTGCGCGCATCCACAGAAAAAAGGATGCTAATACTTGCGGCATCTGAAAGCATAAGTTAAGATGTGGCTTTGTTACAGAACCCCTCTTGGTGGAGAGGGATTTTTTTTCGAACTCAAAAAGACATGGGTAGACTGAAGTTAAAGGAGTTCAAAAGCAATAGGAGGAAAAGGCAGGGGGTAATTGTCCTTTTGCACAAAAATTTCCCCCCTGGCAATCAATACAATCCATATTTACAGATGATTGGGGGCAGAGTCATAAAGCTTACGGTGAATCAACAGCAGGCCACTTATTACTCTTGCTGAAAGTGTATGCGCCAAATACGCCGGCCCAAATAGTTTTTTGGAGACCTAGAGTCCCAGACTGGTGCCAGATGTCAGAGGGGGGATACTGAAGGGAGGGGACTTAATTGTGTCATGAATGAGTTTGGAAGGACAGGAAAAGAGCGATAAATCCACCTATCATCGAAAGTCACAAGAAATAGCACAACGCATGACTTATCTGAAAACATAGGCCTCTTAGATACAGGAGAACCTGAAACCCAGCGGAGAGAGAGTTCACTCAACTTCTCCCATGCGCATAACTCTTGTCGAGGCTGACATATTTTTTTGGCCGACTCCAAGATGGGCGAGCAGTGGTAACTCGGTAGACTATAGGGGATCCTATTATTCTCGGAAATCACGCGATCTCTGTGATAATCTCACTGCGCGAATCCTTCCCCGCCAAGGGGAACAGATATTATCTGGAAATTACCCCTTCTTTGTTGGGGGATGAGCATTCAAAGACCTCCTATTCAGTGGGTGGGGGTGAGTACGAAGAAGGATTAACGAGGTCATATCCTCAACCGCCTCCTTGTATCTCATAGGATGCCGGTAAGGCAGTGTTTAAGGGGCAAGATTATGTCCTAACATGGCAGCAAAAAGAGTAAGATACAACAATCCTTCGGTAAGCGCCGCCACTGTTGAGGGAGACTTACACTATTATCTATCGGTTCCCTCGGCTGAGAATAAGGAGAAATGGATTGCGGCTTGGAGGAAGAAGCTTTGAAGTACAGCAAAAGAGGGAGGAATCTTGCGGTTATTGACCATATAGGAGCGTCCCTATTCAAATTCGGAAATAAAGCAGGCAAAGTTACGCAAATTTGGCCAAAGAGTAGGAGGGGATCACAAACATCATGGGACAAATCAAAGGAAGGGGAACTAATAAAGATCCCAAAGGGATCAATGGTATATTTACGAGAATATTATCAGAACCTATACACTCAAGCAGGACTCTGACATATCGAAAGGGGAATTTTCTTTCACCAAATCTCTATGCCCGCCTCCTCACAACAAGAACAGGGATTTCTCAAGCAGGTGGGGAGGAGGACACAAGCGCGGTAAAATTAGGAATCTGCCATCCAACAAGTCTCCGTGTCCGGATGGACTACGGGGAAGTGTATAAAGTACTTCAGAAAAACAAGCAAACAACACTTGAAAGCTGTATTTGGACATAATTAGAAGTAAAAAGTGATGCTATAAATAAAAAGACAGTCCGGGATACGGCCTACATAAAGGTCTTGCACAAAAGAGGAAAAGATCCAACCACTCGGCTTTACCGTATTGGCCCATCCCTGATTAATCAAACGTCAAAATCTTCTGAAAGTTCTGGCCAACATATTGGCACCTTGATGCCAAAAATTATTGGGAACATCAAATGGGTTTTATTCAAGGACGATTTCAGGGATTTAAGAATTTAGGTCCTGTTATCACAGTGTTTGGAATCATGGAAAGCTCCAAATTGGGAACACGAACCCCGCGCCTGCTAAGCAATTGACGCAGAAAAGCAGCGTTGGACAACGTTAACTGGCAGTGGCTGGGTTGGTGAGACAAAGTAGTATAGATCTGTGAAAACTTTAGGGATTACCTGGAGGCTATGTACATGAGCTCCCCAAGCTGAGGGTACATACCCCGGATTCTTATCTGCCCGCAGTACACTTACAGAAAGGAACGAGGCAAGGTGGCCCCTATCAGCCATTGCTTGTTAACATAGCATTGGAAGCCCCCCCCTGGCGATCATCTCTATGATCAAATCCCCAATTTACCAAGTGATAAGGGTGGCACAATGGAACAGAACTGGTATGCATTGCAAGATGAACTACTTCTATTTTGAAATGACCGAACCACCAAATACCAAAGATCTTTGAAACTTTAGAAGGCTTTGGTCATTCTCGGGGCTCCTCCGAATCAATAATGGAGAAGTGCCAACTCTGCAGCTGGGGCACAAGGACAGAGAGCATTCGTAAGTCTTGGAGGTGTGGAGGTGGCTCAGTCGCAGCATCACCTATTCCTCAGGGATCAAGATAGGTTTTCAGATCAGCTATATTTACTAAGCTTAATTATGACCCACTATTTGCAAAAAAAAAAGCAAACTAAGGCAAATGGATAGGATCTTCACTCTCAATAATGGGCACATTCAGCTTATTATAAATGGCTAAGATTTGCCAGGTTTTACATTATCCAATTCAAAATATTCCCATTCTGAATAAACATAAAGATGAGGGTTCCCTTAGAGCTGCCTTTGTTCGTTTATCTGCAAGGGAAACAGCCGAGCGTAGGCTACAAAAAATTTACAGCAGGAAGCAGGAGCAGGGAGGGGCACAATCCAGGCCAAACATTAACTATCAATTTGTGTGTCCGCTATGTGGCTCCATATCAAGATTGGCTATATCGTTAATTCAAATACTTTCTCAAACTTAGAAACAAGAATCGCTAAGTTGGCGCCCCATGTCGCTGGTTAGATCACTACTCCATCTCCCATACTAAGGATCATCCCCAGGAGATAAAAAGTAGTGTCATTCCTAAGAGATACCCTCTCTACACATGGATAGACATGTGTCGTAAGCTTCTTGGAAGACTAAGCAATCCTCTCTCCCTTCTCTTCCGCTATGGGAAACTCCCTCATTTCGCGCCAAGCATTGGAAAATGCTCTGTTTTCATAAATGAGGGAGAAAGGTATGTAGGCAGTCTTAGTGATATCAGTTCCCAGCAAGAGATGGAGAGCTTCTGTCATGGAACAACTTAATTCAAAAATTAGATATGGGCCCCAAAGACAGATATGCCAGTACCCCTTCAGATTAAACATTCTGCAAATCCGAAAGTAACCAATTTAATAGCGCTCTGGGTGAATCGAGGGCTTCATTGATCTCCAGGAAGGTCAGAAGGTTCAAGAGGTCTGCTATCTCAAGATCTATATGTTATTCCGCAACATAAGGAAACACGACGGAGTACCCAAACTATTTTCAAAACATGGGAAAATAATCTTACAAGACGTGGATTCTCTAGAAAGATATTGAGAGGTGGTCTTGAATGGTCAGGATCAGGCCACGACCAATGTGCAATGGATAGGTAACTGTTGCTAATCAGAAAGCCCATAGAGCCATTACTCATATTAACATCCCTAAAGGACCAACTCTCAGTATTGGACCAAGTGTCCAAAATGTCACTTGGATACGCGATACATCTGTTCATTGCCTTTGGTCGTGTCCAGACATAGAGCGTGTTGGACAGAAGCTCTGAATATTGGTGAAAGACATATGGAAATGGGTGGAATCCCCATGACTCCTCAAGGTCTCTTATTCCATTATTATGGTAGGGAAATTTAGAGATAGACAGCAAAAGAGATTCGGTAACTGATAAAGGGGATACATGTTTTCTTACTCTTAGCGGTGAAAAGTATGCATTTTTAGACATAGGATTCAGCCTTCGATACCAGTATAATGTCAGAGGTTCTTGAGTGTCTTAGGGGCATGTTCTATATGGAACGCTATGATACTAGAAAGATAAAGACAGAATCTGCGAACATCAATTTTCTTTAAGAAATGGAACCATTTATTTATTACACCTTTAATACTCAGAGAAAAGGGAGTGATGGACCTTCAGATACCACGGGAATTCTACTTGACAGAACAACTAAAGGTGGACACAGGGAAGGCTGGATGTTGTTGGGAAGTTAAGTTCTAAGGGGGAGTGGTTGGGTAGGGATGGGAGAAATATAAAAACCCAGAGGCAGTAGATTGAATGAGACCATATTTATAATTATCAGTCTATTTCTGCATGACTAATATAGACAATTCTGCATCATCAATGTCTGACTTATAATGCTATGTTCAAAGATGTATTGGATTATAATACTGTGAATTGACATACCAAGTTGTATTTATACTCTGCCTCTGTGAAATAAAATATAAAAAAAAAACAAAAAAACATTACATCGTGGCAAAACCCCTTTAAACTGGGTGCACTAATGGGAGCTCCATTGTCATCCATAGGTACTTTTACTGTTTGGGGCACAAGGAGGTCATTATTACCATTTGTGGATAGGGAGTTTGTACAGAGATGGGGCACAGTTAGGGAGATGCTGGAAAAGTAAGAAAGCTAAGATGTTTGTGTGTTATATTCTGCAGACTATATCATACATAGTAGAAAATGCCTCTATCAGGACCTTATCTTTGAATGTCTATCTGCAGCATCTGAAGCCAGCATCAGCGAAGTTCAAGTCCCCTGATGAACCCTCAATCTCATCTTTAGGGGGAAACGTGTTGGGCAAGTGCTAAAAGATGGACAGTGTTAAAAGATAATTGACCATATGTGGGAGTACATTTTTTTAATATGTATGATTATTCTTGTGTTTTGAGATATTGCACACTTGAATATTGGAGTAGGAGAATTTATTGGGTAATTTTGGCATATGGTCAGTTCTACATTGTGATATCATGGTGGTTTATAGATGGACTGTTTAGCCCTATAGGGATAAAATAGACATATTAGGGCGAGCCATCAAGAGGCAAGGCTGTCCTTGTCAGGGCGAATAACCTACCTCCACAAAGGGTTTGTCAGTGGAGAGGAATTGGGATAATTTACCAGTATTATTCTGATTTACTAGTTAGTGGGCTTGGTTTTGAGTAGCCCAACCTTCTTGTGTGTCCTTATAGGTGTTAGCTGTGGTGTGCAGCAGATTGATAATTCTGGTGTATATTATATGTTTTTAGAAATAGTATTTAATAAAGGTTTAATTTTAAATGTTGGGTTTGATAAAGTCCTTTTGGCTGTAATTTTTGCTTTACAAACCCTATATGACTACTATTTTGTTGTTTCTGTGCTTCACATTCCCTTTAAGCATCCACTTTTGTATACCTACTTGTATAAACATGTAATGTCTGAGTGACAAATATAAGTGTACTACCCTATATTTATGGAAAATGATGGGACCATGCAGCAGTAAACACATAATTGTTGGTACACTTCCATTAAAAAAAGGAAAACCGACAATGGTCACTGAAATAACATGAAACTGAAATAAATATTAATAAATGTAAATTTACTGAAAATTAATTAATAAAAATCATATATTACTATTGAGTTATGGCTTAACCGAAAAATAAAAAAACAATAAACGAATGAAACTGGCCTGAACAAAAATTATGGAACCCATAACGCAATATTTTGTAGTAAAACCTTTTGAAGCAATCACTGCAAACACACGATTTATGTAACTCTCAATGAGACTTCTGCACCTATCCACAGGTATTTTGGTCCACTTCTCATGAGTAAACTGCTCCAGTTGGCTCAAGTGTGAAGGTGCCTTCTCCAGACTGCATGCTTCATCTCCTTCCAAAGATGTTCAAACAGGTTTAGATCAGGGCTAATAGAGGGCCGCTTAAGAGTAGTCCAGTGCTTTTCTATTAGCCATTCTTAGATGATTTTAGTTGTGCGTTTTGGGTAATCATTTTGTTGGAGGAACCATGACCTGTGACTGAGATTAAGCTGTTTGACGCAGCAAAGTAGATGCAGCAAAGTAGCCCCCAATCACAACCAAGCCCCCTCCATGTTTCACAGTAGGTATAATGTTCTTTTATTTGTATGCTTCATTTTTGAGTCTGTGAACATAGAGCTGATGTAACTTGCCACAAAGCTCCAATTTTGCCCATCTTTCCAAAAGACAATTTCCCAGAAACTTTGTGTCTTATAATATATACATTTTACCTTATTCCATTCTCATCTTTCTATGATTTGCTATCAACAGTAAAGAAACTACTGTAACCAAAGTAACCAACGACGTAGTAACTGCCAAAGCCTCATGCCACTACTCTGTGCTTCTCCTCCTAGACCTGTCCTCTGCCTTTGACACTGTCGACCATTCACTCCTCCTACACATCCTCTCCTCCCTTGACATCATGGATTTGGCCCTTTCCTGGATTGCCACCTACCTCACTGATAGAACATTCAGCGTGTCTCATTTTCGCACCTCCTCCTCCTCCCACCTGCTCTCCGTTGGTGTCCAACAGGGGTATGTCCTGGGCCCACTACTCTTCTCTATCTATACTCTTGGTCTGGGTCAGCTAATAGCATCACATGGCTTTCAATACCACCTATATATACTGACGATACCCAACTCTACATCTCCGGCCCAGATGTTACCTCTCTGCTCTCCTGGATCCCAGACTGTCTTTCGTCCATATCCTCCTTCTTCTCCTCCCGTCTCCTGAAACTAAACGTGGAGAAAACTTAATTCATTATCTTCCCACCATCCAACTGCATCCCTTCACCTGATCTCTCTATAACAGTCAATGGCTGCACTCTTTCACCGGCTCCACAAGTCAGCTGCCTTGGGACCTTTGACTCCAATCTGTCCTGCAAACCACACATCCAAACCCTCACCTCTGCCTGCCGCCTCCACCTGAAAAATATCTCCAGAATCTGCTCATTCCTTAACTTTGAAAGCACAAAAATAGTTGTCCATGCCCTTGTTATCTCCCGCCTAGACTATTGCAACATCCTTCTTTGAGGCCTCCCATCTAGCACCCTCGCTCCCCTCCATTCCATCCTAAACCCTGCCACCCGTTTGATTCACCTCTCTCCTCGTTACTTCTCTGCCTCTCCTCTCTGCCGATCCCTTGACTGCCTACCCATTGCCCAGCGAATCCAGTTCAAGTTAGTAACCTTGACCTACAAGGCTCTCCATAACCTTTCCCCTTCATACATCTCTGCCTTAATCTCTAGATACCTCCCTTCACACAATCTATGCTCCTCACAGGACCTTCACCTCTGCTCTCCTCTTATCAGCTCTTCGCATAACCGTCTCCAAGACTTCTCCCATGCTTCCCTCACTCTCTGAAATCCACAGCCCCAACACATCAGACTCTTCCCCATTCTCACTAGCCTCAAAGGTAACCTGAAAACCCATCTCTTCAGAATTGCCTATAACCAACAACAGGGCCGGGACGACGGGTAGGCGAAGGTAGGCGAACTCTTAGGGCTCGACTTTATCACAGACACGTAGGGGGCCTAAATTGGTATGGAGGGGGCTGAATTTTACATTGGGAGTTAAGAGGTGGGGTGCTAAATGCCTTATTTGCCTAGGGCACCAGAATACCTTATCCCAACCCTGACCAACAATAACCCCGCTGCACTACTCCACACCGCAAACATGTCTGCCCCTCACCTCCTGTCTCTTTTCTCCCTCCCTGTAAACTGTAAGCCCTGACGGGCAGGGCCCTCTTTCCCTCTGGTCCAGTTGTTAGTTATTGTCACCTTTGTAATTGTTCAACCTATGATATATACTGTATATATATATACAATTTTCCACTTGTAGCCATGTTTAGGGGGGCTGGCTAAAGTCCCATAGCCATTAAACTTTTGAATAATGTGTGCAACTGTAGTAACAGGAACATCAAGCTGTTTGGAAAAAGTCTTGTAGTATTGACCTTTAACATGTTTGTCTTGAATTTTCTTTCTAATATCATGACACAATTCTCTACTTAGCTTCCTTCAGTCTATGTTAAGTGTGGTACACACCATGATACCAAACAGCACAATGACTATTTTTCATCCCTTTAATAGGCAGACTGACTGATTACAAATTTGTATTTATGCTTAGTACAGGACACACCTTAATTTAACATGTCCCTATAGTCAGATTATTTTTAATCTTCTAGGGGTACCATCATTTTTGTCCTGGCCAGTTTCATTTATTTTATTTTTTTTTACTTTTTCAGTTTAAATTCAAACGCAATGTTTGATTTTCATTAGTTGACTTTCAGTAAATGTAAATCTATTATTACTTTTGAAAGTTTCAACATATTTCAGTGACTATTGTGGGTTTTTCTTTTCTTACTCTAAGGGTACCAATAGTTTTGTTCACATGTGTATATGTTAGCACTATATAAATAGAGATTACTACTAATATGAACTTTCTTCTGGGGTTGTATATCATTAGTCAGCTTGTTTTTGCTATTGTATTTATTTTATGAGCTTGTATTGATGTATTGAACGTGTTAGATTGTGTGTATTGCGCTCTGTTTATTAAAAAAATAGATTCTCATGATGTATTTATGTTCTGAGATTAGTTCTGGTACTGTATGTATGTATGAGATTTGTTCTGGTACTGTATGTATGTATGAGATTTGTTCTGGTACTGCATTTATGTTTTGAGCTTGTTTCTGAGGCTGTATTTCTGTCAGTAGCTTAGTTCTGGGGTTTTATTTATGTATTAAGCATGTTTCTGCTACTGTATTTTATAAGTTTGTATTTATGTAGTGAGCTTGGTTCTGTTTCTGTGTATATATGTGGCTATAGTTCTCTGTTTATGAGCTGGGTTCTGGTGTTGTATGTTTGTATGAGGATGAGTAAAATACAGTGAGTGTGGGTAGTTATCTATTGATTGCTAGTGTGGCAAATTCTAGCCTGGGGGGAGAACATACACTACAATGGTACAATGGTATTTGTAGTCCAAATAGTGAATCTGTTGTTAAAAGTTCAAATCACACTTCTGCATCCAGGGCTCTCAAAGGGATTACTCAAAGGGATTATCCATGTCCTAAAAAATAATATTATGCCTCTGGGGCCACACCTGTACTTAGGCTATAGCACAGAAATGTTAAAATACTGTCCAAAATCCGACGGTATTTTAACATCGCTGGAACGCGGCTTTTGGTGCAGACTTGCGCTAAAAACCATGGTTGGTTTTCAGATTTGCCGTCGGCCCTGTACATTGAATGTACGGGAATCCGACAGCAGATGCAGTTGTTGCAACGTTTTCCTGCAGATGATGCAACAGGTTTGAAAATTTGCTGGAATCCGGCAAATTTTAAAACAAACTGGAAAACCTTTTCATTAAGGTCTACACAGCTGAATTTTCAGCAGATTCTAAACACTACGAATGTGCCGAAAATCCATCATAGCCTTAGGGCATGTTCACACGGCGGCTTTGGGCGCGGTTTTGTCCGCGGGTTCCGACGCGGTTTCCGCGGCCAAAACCGCACCCAAATCGCACCCAGTTTATTAAAAGGTGTGTGTTAACCCTTAATTGACTGAACACTTCAACAGCAAAAAACTTTATAGATGTTAACAAACCATTACATAGAGTACTCGATAATATTATTAAAAAACCTTTTATACGTTTATTAATAATATTATCAAGTATTCCAAGCAATGGTTTGTTAATATCTATAAAGTTTTTCGCTGTTGAAGCGCTCAGTCAATTAAGGGTTAACACACACTTTTTACTAATTGTGAACCATATATAAGCAGTGTCAATGTTTGAGTAGGTTATGTTATGACTAAGGGTCCGTTCTTTTTGTAGACCCGAAACGCGTCAAGTAACTTTGTAATGTTTTTCATTGGCTTTTAAATCTATTTTTAAATGGGACAATAAAGTTAAAGTCTTTTACGTTTGGAGTGCTGACCAGCTCTACAATTCTTCTGTTTCCGGAGGCACGTGAGCACTGCAACCAATCAGCAACTGTAGCAGTGATGTGCCCATTCAGAAGTGTCAGAATGTAAACAGAAGTCCAGGGAGATCCAGCGCTAGAATTGGAGACCCAGGAGCATAAGATTTTTTTTAAGGCATGGACAACCTCTTTAAGAAGTTTTTGGGCATGCTGCTCAGTAACACCTTTCACTCCCTGTCTGTATAATATCAGTTTAGAAAGGGGTGAGGAATTTCACGAAAGTCCCACAGCCACCAATTCTTCACCCAAAATTCACTTAGTTATTGCAGGATTCAGGACTTCACATAAGCTCTCCCACTGCTCAACACATGTAATTGATGAAGCACTCAATAAAACAAAAGCAGCAGGGACTCAGAACCTCAAAGAGTATTCACTAATCTTGTTAGCACCTTGGCCAGTGCCGGGAGAGACATGTGCTCTGAGAGGTAGAGCATCAAAGAGAGGTACAAGTCACAGCACAGCCAGGATTTCATAAGGAATTATGGAATAACCGTGCATCACAGACAGACCATAGTTTCACGTTTTTAAATATGAAGTGTCCCACACGCATAGCTGTCACTCTTGTGTTTGTAGGAGCCATCGGCAGGGAAAAATGGGAAACTGGGACCAGGAACAGAGCAGTGACCAGTGTTTGGTACCCAGTTGTAGCTGGACCCATCCAATTCTGATGGTACCACTGGCTTGGCTCTGTCCCATTTCCCTGCCACAACAACCAAAAATATAAATCCAACACAAAAATGTAAAAAATAAATTTATTTCACGTAAGTAAAAAACAAATAATAAACACAAAATAATGAAACCAAAAACCCAAGTCCAACGTAGTACACTGCACCCAGAAAAACAAAAAGGTCTTAGGGTCTAGAGTTACTGAAATGAAAAAAACAAACACTGGAACAAATGCTGTAAGAAATACAAGACAAAATCAATATGTATATCAAATGATATGAATAATACTTAACCAAGATGTATCCAGTGAATCAAGAAAAGAAGTACCACTAGACCCCTGGGGTCGCACAGGGTCCTGGTCCTGGAAGGAGGAGCGTGTAGACCACACCAGGAGTGTGACAGGGTGGGACAGGGGAGTTACGTGGGATGTCCCAGTATGGTTAAAAGTCTGAGCCCACTAGGGCCCAGGGTCGTCTCCATTGGGAAGGGGGTTATGCTAAGCATACAGGGAGCATACAGAACCAGCAGGCTGCATTCACCCATATGTATGCCCAGCACAACGTCAACCTAAAGGTAAATAGACACAGATTTCTGGTTTATTTTGTCTATACTCCCACACCCTATTGTATTTGCACCTCTGACCAGTGTATGTATAGTTATATCCCTATGTATGTATTGTTTGTCTACTGCGCTCACAAGGCGATTAAAAAATGTATAAACTTTGATCCTGGGCTGGTCTGTTGCCCCGATCAAGCCAAACTCACGTGTCCGTATTCTCAGTCTCTAATATATCGCTACACAAGGCAGGTTCCTGGCCTGCTTATGAGTCTGTAACAGACCAGGCTTATAGCTAACAAGGAACTTGTGGCAGTCTACAGATCTCTCCCAGCCGTTCAGCGATGTTGGCAAGTGGGATATCCTCTCATACTCCCTGAGTCTTCCTGTGCCCATGTGGACAGGGGTTAACTGTGAAACCGTAACCAGCCAACCTTGCGTACCCCTAGGGGGAGTGCAACATCACACATACACCCCAAGTCAGGCCTTCAACCCTCGAGTGGGCGCGGGCTTTCCTGTCAGAAGGCAAAAAATAACTAGTTTTAATTGTTATTATCTAGTGTCAGTGCCAGAAAGAGCAGTGGGTTATAGATCTATGTCTATAATTTCTACTCCGTACAACTGTTATGATTATAAACAATACTATCTGCCTTTCTACACAACAAAATTGCAAAACAACCTATTTCTGTATTAATGTCTAAGTTGATATAACATGACTAATCCACCTTCTCCACTAAAATAAATATTTTTAATTTTAATATATCTGAGTATATAATTCAACATTTTGCTGTTGGAGCACACAAAGGAAAGATCAACTATTATAGCATTAAATTAGAGGATTGCAGATAACACTGTTCCCTTGATATAATCTTTGAGGTGCTTTTAAGGGGGTACTGTACTATAAAACAAAACATAAAAGTAGGAAATCATAGTTCAAAGAAAAACAGAATTTCCCTACAAGGACTTGATGTTCAACTAAGTACTGTATATCGGCCAAGAATATAACCTCTTCTGACAGCATGAAACATAAATCAGGCTTATGAATACAGGATATGGCTTTATAAAAGTACAGGGCATATATTTATAGTTAGATATAAAACCAGTGTTATTCATTTGCAAATGTAATAAAATATTACAGCACGGGTTCATGAAGGATCGGTCCTGTCAGACTAATCTCATCAGCTTCTATGAGGAAGTCAGTGCTAGACTGGATCGGGGTGAGGCACTGGATGTCTATATCTAGATTTTTCTAAAGCATTTTATACGGTGCCACAGAAAAGGTTGGTAAATAAAATGAATGCTTGGACGGGGGAAAATGTGTGCAAGTGGGTAAGTAACTGGCTCACTGATAGAAAACAAAGGGTAGTAATTAACGGGACATACTCAGACTGGATCGCTGTTTTTCTAGTGGGGTACCACAAGGGTCAGTATTGGGCCCATCCTCTTTAACATTTTCATTAATGATCTTACACAGGGAATACACAGTAAATATCGATCTTTGCAGACGATACTAAGCTCTGTAAAGTAATCAACCAATGGAGGATAATATGTTATTACAAAGGGATCTGGATAAGTTGGAGGCCTGGGCATGGAAATGGCAGATGAGGTTTAACACTGATAAATGCAAGGTTATGCACATGGGGAAGAGAAATCCATTACATGATTACATGTTAAATGGAAAAACACTGGGTAAAAGTGACATGGAGAAGGCTTGGGAATCCTGGTGGACAGTAAACTTAATTGTAGCAGCCAGTGTCAGGCAGCAGCAGCCAAAGCAAATAGGATCCCTGGGGTTTCATTAAAAGGGGCATAGATGCACATGATGAGAAACATTATTCTCCCATTATACAAGTCACATGGGTTTGACCACCCATGGAATATTGTGTACAGTTTTGGGCACCAGTGCACAGGAAAGACATTGTAGAGCTTGAACAGGTACAAAGGGGGCAACAAAAATAATAAAAGGACTGGGTGGACTACAGTACACAGAAAAAATTGGCAAGATTAGGGTTATTTAGTTTAGGGGAAAAGAAGGCTTCGGGGGGACATAATAAATATGTTTAAATACATCAAAGGTCAATATAGAGATCTCTCTCAAGATTTATTTATCCCAAAAGGGTGTATCTAGAAAAAGGGGGCTTTCCTTTAGTTTTGAGGAACGAAATTTTCTACATAAAATAGAAAGGGATTCTTTACGGGTAAGAGCAGTGAGCCTATGGAATTCTCTCCCAGAGGGACGGGGTCAGGGTTTGAATTCAAAAAACCGAGTTCAAAAAGGGTTTGGATGCATTTCTGGAGCAAATAATATAAAAAGAAAAAGTGACTAGGATTCAGGAGGGGGGCCCATTAAACCCAGGGTTTTTTTCTGTTTGGGCCAGTTGGGAAAGGTCGGGAAAGGGAAATTTTTTCCCTAAAATGGGACAATTGGCTTTACCTCAATGGGGTTTTTTGCCTTCCTTTTGGATCAAACCTTAGCACAACAGGCTGAACTAGATGGAGGGATTGTCTTTTTTTGGCCTTACAAACTATAAAAACTATGAAACTATAAAATAAAAAAGCAATTACTTTTTTTAAAAAATAATTTTAAAGGGTGGGAAATAAATTTTCCGCTGGGGGAAAAATTGCTTTTTCCCTCACTTTCCAGAGGCACCCAAAATTTTTGGGGAAATTTTTTTCCCCTAAACCCAGCCCGGGAAACCCATTATTAGATTTTCAAAAACAAAACCAAGAAAAGAAAAACACAGTGTTTAAAACAACCCCAATTTTAATCAATTAGGCGCCAATAAATAGCAGCCCACCCTGCCCTTGGGGAAAGATATCTTGTCTACAAAAAACTTGTTCAATAATTATTGTGCTGGGGCATTATCTTTTGAGAAACCCTTTCCCCATTACTTTATAGCCCCTATGGAGCCCAGGGCTTTCTGCACGTCGGGGGCTTTTTTTATTATTTTATTATTTATTATTATTATTTTTTTTTGGGGAGCCCCAAATTGTTTTCCCAGGGCCTGTACATTCAAGGGGATTTAAATTTTACTTTAACAAATCAAAAAATTTAAACAAAAAATGACAATCTGTGACTAACAACAAAACAGAGGGAAAGAGACCCTCCCCCGCGGGGGTTTTAAAATTCTAAAAGGAAGGGGGAAAAGGGGAAAAGGTGAGAGGCAGACATTTTTGGAGGGTGTAAATTGGGCAACGGGGTTATTTGTAATCATAGACAATCCCGAAGAGATGGGTTTTTTAGGTTTTTTTTTAAAAAATGGTGAAAGTGGGGGAGGTCTGATGTGGGTTTGGGGGGGTGAGGTCCAAGTGTGGGGGAAAAAAAAAAACACGGGGAAGTTTTTGGGACGGTTTTTGTTGAGGAGGCTAAAAACAAAGGAGAGCAGGAAGGGAAAGGGCCTGTGAGGAGCGGAGGGTTGCGTAGGGGGTATCTGGAGATTAAAGGAAAAGATGTTGGGGGGAGAAAGGGTTTTGGGGCTTTATAGGGCATTGTTATAATTTGAAAAATGAAGCAATGGGCAATGGGGAAAACCGCAAAGGGATTGGGAGAGGGGGGGGGGAGGGAGAGGAGTAGGAGGGGGAGGTAAAAAGACGGGCGGGAGAGTTGGGGGAGGATTGAAGGGGGGGAAAAAGGGGCTAAATGGGAGGCCCCCCCGAGAAGGATTTTTGCAGTAGTTTAGGGAGGAGATGGGCAAGGGCCCTGGCCAGATTTTTGTAGTATCAGAATTAAGGAATGGGGCGGAAAATTTTTGAAATAAATTTTTTTGAAAGGGGGCGGGGGCAGAGGTGAGCGTTTTGGGATGTGGGGATTTTAAGGACAAGGGGGGAACCCCTGGGTTATCCCAAGGCAGTGGACTTGCGGGGGCCAAATGAGAGTGTAAAAGCCATTTACCCATATAAGGGGGACAGGTGGGGGCATTTTGGGGAGGGAAGGTTTAAAATTTAAAGAATTCAATGTTCTCTACATTAAGTTTTAGGAGGCAGGAGGAGAAAAATAGGATATGGGCCCACAGGGCCAATCTGGGGGTCTTTGGGCAGTAGGGGAGTTTAAAGTCCCACCTTTTAGATAAAGTTTGGTGTCATCAGCATACAGGTGGGAAAGAAAGCCATGTGATGTAGAGTGACCGGGCCAAGGGTGTAGATAGAGAAGGTAAGGGACCCCGGACTGAACCCCGGGGAAGACAGGGAGGTTGAAGGGGAGGTTGGGAGTGACAGACACTGAATGTTCTATCAGTGAGGTATGAGGAGATATATAAATCCTTATCTGATTTAAGCACCAGCTAGAAACATGGATGTCATCTATTTCAGTACAGTAGGTGAGATTCACAGTGTTTCTAAAGGGAATCTATAGTAGAGTAGAGACTGCTGCAAAAATCCTCCCAAAAAAAAGAATGCCACCAGAGTGTCCCACATAAATAACGGCACCAGAGTGTCCTCAATATATGTCTAGTACCTGACTTCTCTTCACACGTTTTTTTTTAAGGGCAATTTTGATATCTGCGCCACTATTAGGGAAACTCTTGCTAAGGTGTTACACTCCCCCGGGGGGTTGCTAGGGTCCCCAAAAAATCCCAGGCCCGGGCCCTGTGTTGTGTTTTGGGCTCAGAAGGGCGGGTTTCACACAGTGTTTTTTACGCCCCATGAACCGGGGCATGTTTTTTTTTACAGAGAAAAACTGTGGCCAGTGCGTTCCTCTGAAGCTCCCACTAATATTTATTCTCCCCAGAATAGGTAATCGTTTGCTCTCAGTGACAGCTATGAGTTACCATAATGTCGGCCCGTACTTCAGGTGCATTGAAGCGCAATTACCCGTCAAAGTACGGACCAACATTACATCGTGTGATCATACACAGTGTATTTGTGGGGTATAGCTGTGCTGTAATGCGCCAAAAGTGCGCCCACAATATGGTAAAATCATAGCAGTGAGGGCTATGATTCCCTGTTTTCCCTGCACAAGAACCCGCCCATAAAAATAAGTGACCTGCCGCTTAAATTCAGTGGGAAAGTGAAGATGGATGGGAGGGGGCCCGGGGAGCGCTGCTGAAATTACAGCGGAGAGCACGTATTTCCCAAGAGCAGGCTTTTAATAGCGGTGTGCACGGGTCCGTGCCACCATGCGCTGTGTGAACAGACCTTTAGGCAGTACACCGTGTGTTTTGGAAGTACATACTGTTCAGCGTGTATTTCCAGGTCCCGGGGGATGTGGGGGGGGGGGGGGTCCATTCACTTCCACTATCAGTGCTGTAAGTGACGTCACTTCTCTCCCCCGTTGTGCAATAATGTGTGTATTTTTACACACGTGAGAGATGAGATGTAATTCATAGCTCTGTGAGAACTATGAATTACAGTAATTGCGGCGCGCATGTCAGGCATATTGAATCGCAAATACGGCATGAAATGCGCCCCGCGGTTTACGCAGTGTGAACAGAGCCTTAGTCTGGCTGCAGCAGCTAAAATCTTTCGTAACCCTGACTAATGACAGATATAAAAAAATTTATTTCAAATATAATTCATCATCAGGTTTTTAGTTTACATGTCTAAGGGTATGTTCACATGGCGTAATTGCAGTAATCCATAGCTCTCATAGAGAACTATGGATTACACGTCCTCTCCCCATGCGTACAATACGATCGTATTGTATGCGCGGGGAGATAAGTGACATGTCAATGCATGTCTATGGGGCTGGCAGGCTGTTACCCCCCATCCCCTTGCTTCGAGAAGACGTGTTGATCAGCGCAAGCTCCTGAAGCACACAGTGTATTGTAGCACGTTCTGTACATGTCACAATACACCATGTTAACATAGCCTAACAGACACACAGGCAGGATTTTTGTTTTTTGTGATGTGAATGAGGTGTATTGTGGATATGTGTGTGTATACACAAATATACATACACATACACAGTGCATACACACATACACATACAGGGCATACATACACACACCTACAGTGCATACACACACATACATGCATACACACACATACAGAGCATACACACACACGTATACACATTTTTTACATTTCACACAGACATCTATACAAACACATACATACGCATTTACATACACATACATTCAGTACAGTTCACATTCATGAACATTATTTTGTCTCCCCCTTATTACACTACTTAAAATTATTGTTCGGCACTGAGGCTCCTCACTCACTTCTTGCTGGTCTGGTCCTGAGATAGGAGCACAGCAGGGGGTGAAGACCTCTCACGGCCGGACAGCGCGCTGCTTCCTGACTCCCTTCACAGTGTGAGCAGGCCGGCGCCCCCTCCTCCCTCCTGAGCTCCCGTCATCCCGAGCAGTCGCCCTCCCCCTCGCTGCCTGCACATAGCTGCTGCTGCTCTGAATTGTATGAGCGTCCAGGGGACGCACAGACAGTGCAACAGCTTGTCGGCTCTACAGGTCACAGTAATGACCTGGAACCGGATGTTCTGAGACTCGGGGCACAGGGAGTCTGGTCCGGGGCTTGTGCCCCGAACAAAACTACCTAGCGACGCCCCTGCAGCTCCATTTAAGTCAAGAGAGTAATAGCTAATTTTCTGGCCTAAGAGTGCAATAAATAATAAAATGTACAAGAGTGGACAGGACTTTTAGAGATAACCCCACAAAGCATGGTTTATGTTTTTTGTCACAAGTAACATTAATGAATTATAAATAGAATATGACTTCGATCTGTGTGACCTCTTAAAAGGATCATTGGGGATCCCAGTGCTCGGGCTCCCACCAATCCCTAGAACAAAGAGGCCATAGTGCCAGACAAAGCGTAGTGGCTCATTCAGATTTTCATCAACATGACACAGTTCACCAAGCTGGTTCTGTATAATAGTACATTGACTTTGAAGTTTACGCTAGTTTTCAATATAAACTGCAGCTCAAAAAATTTGTGGGTCATAACATGACAATTTTACCTAAGCCCCTTCCCACCACAGGAATTTTTGTCTATATTGCGTGTTAATTTTTCCCTCCTTACCTACCAAGAACCATAACTTTACCATATAATGTACTGGGAAACCAATTTTTTTAATTCTATGTGAGGTGGATTGGAAAAAAAACACAATTTATTGGGGGTGGGGTGCACCATTTTGGGATACATGTGTTATTTCAATGTTTTGGGGAGGTAAAGTGACCAAAAAACAGCACTTTTTGGCATTGGGTATTTTTTGTACAGTCTTCACAGTGTAGGATAAACAATGTTATATTTTTATAAATTGGACTTTTACAGAGACGGCAATGTTCACCTTTTTTAGTTTTTGTATAATGGGAAAAAGATGTTTTGAACTTTGAATATTTTTAAAACGTTTACATTTTTATCTTTTGTATTACTTGCGTACTTGACCAATAGGGCATATGATCGCTTGTACTATTCTGCACTAGTTGACAGGTTAAAATAGGAGCAGTAAGAAATCGGGCCTGGAGTCCTTCATTAGGCCCCTTGTTGCTGTGACCACTCGGCTTCCTATGACTGCCAGTCTTAATGAAAAGTGCAGCAAAGAGAGACATGCCAAATATGTTAGGACTTCATACAGGTGATGTATCTTTCAGTGTCCATGCGTAAGCAACAGAAATGTACCCCACCAAAATTTTGTGCAAATCAATCCAACTTTCTTTTCTCTTTGGGGTAAGAAATGCCAGTACTAATAAATGTGGACTATAGTACCAGGAGATTGATCAGGAGTTGGTAAGACACATGAATGTTGTCACGGGTGGGCCTGCAACCCCGTCCCGGGTCGCAGGCACACCCTTGGTCCCCGCACGAGCGGCACCGCCGCCCGCATGTAGGGCGGTGGGCACGCTCACCCGGCCGGCCAGTCACCCTCCTACTTACCCGGCCGCACTTCTGTTGTGCTCAGACCCCGGGGTGTTTAAATTTTTAAATAAAGGCCAGTGCACTGTAATTGGTATTCCGGTCACTGCCTATTTTTAGCCTGCCCTTCCTGGTGCTTGTTGCCGGATCTTTCGTGCCATTTAGCCTATTGAGAAAGCGTTTCCAAGCCTTGTTCTGATTTACTGTGTACCGTACCATTAGCTTCCGTTCCTCGACCACGCATCTTGCCGCCTGCCTGACCTACTGCCTGTCCACGACCACAAACCATTTGCCGCCTGTCCCTGACCTCTTGCCTGTCCCCGACTACTAGCCTGCCTGACGATTCTGCACCACGCTAGACCTCGGCTGCCTCCGCAAGCAAGTCACGTCAGGGGTAGCGACCTGGTAGACTCCCGCCGCAGCAAGTCCATCCCGCTTTGCGGCGGGCTCTGGTGAAAACCGGGACCTACTTAGATTCCGCTCCCTGGCGTGGTCTACGCCATCGCTTGCGGTGGTCCAGAGGATCCACTATCTCCGACCGTGACAAATGTTTTCTCTATGTATTGGTATTCGCATAAATACATGAATACATATACAGTGGGGTGCAAAAGTATTCATATCCCTTGAATGGTTCTTCATTTTTAAATGATACAGCCACTTTAATGTATTTTATTGATATTTTATGTGATATGCAACACAAAATATCAAGTATTTCTGAAGTGTAAAGAAAATGATAAATGCTTTTTCAAATTTTCCAAATTAACAAAAAGAAAAGTGTGGTGAATGTTATCATTCCCATCCCCCCCCCCCCAAAACAGTCAATATTTTGTAGGACGACCTTTAGCTGCAAGTCTGTTGGGGTATGCCTCTACCAGCTTTGCACAGCTAGAAGCTGGAATTTTTGCCCGTTTTCAAGTCTTTTGCAGCCTCTTACAGGTTTGGTTTTCCTTCAGGATTGCACTATGTTTATCTCCATCTATCTTCCCATCAACTCTGACCAGCTTCTCAACCACTGCTAAAACAAAGCATGATGCTGCCACCACCATGTTTCACGATGGAGTTGGTGTGTTCAGGGTGACATACAATGTTGGCATTCCTCCACACATAGCATTTGGCATTTAGGCCAAAAAGTTAAATTTTAGTCTCATCTGACCAAAACACCTTCTTTCACATGCTTGCTGCATCTCCTACATAGCTTTTTGCAAACTGCAAATGGGACTACTTATGGCTTGCTTTCAAAGGGGACTTTCCTTTTGTCATTCTTAAATAAATGCCAGATTGGTGGAGTACATAGTTTCCCTGTGTACGGATTCTCCCACCTGTGCGGTGGATTGCTGCAGTGCCTCCAGAGTGACTGGGCCTCTTGGCTGCTTCTCTAATAAGTGCTCTCCTATTCTGGGCTGTCAGTTTAGGGGGATAGCCATGTCTTGGTAGGTCAGCTGTTGTGCCATGCTCTTATTTAAGAGTGATGGATTGAACAGTGCTCCAAGAATTGTTCAGAGCTTGGACTATTTTTGTTTTCAAACCTATCTCTGCAATACACTTTGCCACAACTTTATCCCTGAGCTGCCTGGTGTGTTTCTTGGTTTTCATGATGCTGTGTGTTCACTAATGTTCTCTAAAAAACCTTTGAGAGTTTCAGAAAACAATTGTAGTTATACAAAGAATAAAAGAGATACAGATATACTCTATTTACTAATTAGGTGGCATCTAAACACAAATGGTCACACTGGATTTTATTTAGAAGTATCAAAGTACAGGTGGTTGAAGACATTTGCACAACGCACTTTTCAGCTTTTTAATTATCCAAAATTTGGAAAAGCATGTATCATTTTCTTTTCTAGCTACATTGTGTTCTTCTTTCACATTAAATCAATTTTAATTAAATCCATCTAAATTTGTGGCTGTAACATTGAGCATTGGTTCAAGGAGTATGAAATCTTTTGCAACCCACTGTATTTTTTTTTCAGTATGCTATGCCAACTTCTCAAATATTAAAATACCAAGAAAGCATCAAGAGAGTTAATAGTAAACAGACACATTTGCTTTGACTAGAGCATAAACATGCTGATGCAGCCTGTCATACACTCAAATGCAAATTAACATGATAGTAGAAAGTCAGCAGCTTTAAGCACTTTTAGCATGAGTCCAAACATAGCACTTGTTATGTTTTTCACCAGAGATGTGGAGTCTCTAAAGCCTCAATAAGTTGAGCACTAACTAAAGCATAAGGAATCTATCTGCTCTTTGCATTTAACTTCTACAAGGAAGTATGGACTTTCCTGTTTAGACACCCAAATCTTTGACCCCAGAATAATTATCAATTAATTGCAGAGGCACTGAAAGAGCAGTAGAGGGCACGGGAACGGAGCCAAGGGTCTTCATCAGGAAAATTGTTCAAGAATGTGACATATCAAAGGTGGGATCTAAACAAAGAATAGAACAATAGTAGCACAGTCAAGAAATATGGCTGAGATCAGGGTCAAATATGAATACCAGATATGGGAGCCAGAGGAAAACCTTAGTCAGCAGGTGAAATGGCACAGCTTAAATCCAACATGGATGATGAAAGTAAAAAGAGTCCTGTGCGGGCAGGGCTGCCATCAGTCATCTATTAACTGTGTTAGGGCCCCATACAGCCAAATCAAATGGGGCTCCACCCATTACTAGTTCCTATTTTTTAACATATTTGTGGGCCCCTTTTTGATTAGGGCCCCTGACAGGAGTACTGCCCGTACTGCCCTATTGACACCCCTGTGTGCAGGGGCGTAGCTAGTGACTCATGGGCCCGGGTGCAAATCTTCAGCTTGGGTTCCCCCTACTGCCAGACACTGTCTGTGGACCAATATTTTTCAACAACAGGTTCCTTACTGGACATGGTGGATATTTACGGTGTAGTGTGCTGCAGAAAATTATTTCTATTAAAAGGAATTGTCCAGTAGAAAAAAATTCATTTCAAATGGGGCCAAAGAAAAACTAGTTATATAGCCAAAGTGTATGTTCCTCTTTCTCCCTTCCTCCTCCTCCTCCTCACACAAAATAAGAAAAAATGTTATGGGGTGAACAGGAAAAAAATGTAACTGTGCCTTTTGTTTTATGAGTTTAGTTTTTGTTGAACAGATCAATTGGCATGTTATCTGTATTCTGCAGGTCAGTAAGTATACAAGAGCCACATTAACACCACTATATAGTGACTAATATCACCATAATGTTACTGACCAAACCAGTATAACAAGACCAATAATACCAATAACAACAATGTACAAGGACCAAAGAATACCCCGTATATACCTACCCTATAGTTACTAATACCATCATACTATGACTGACTAAATCAATATACCAAGACCAATATTACCAATAACAATATACAAGGACCAAATAATGCCACTACAGCATGACCTCATATTATCACCATAAGGAGACTGAATAAAACCATTATACTGTTACTGAACATAAACCATTACACTAAGACCATTACAGTGACCATATAGTAGTAGATAGCAGTGTACACAGGTTCTGCAGATTGTATATTACCACCATACAGTGACCATATAGTGGTAGATAGCAGTGTACATAAGCTCTGCAGACATATTAGTGATTACACGGCAGTTACATTTAGTGACTTCCAGGTGACGTCTTTTCTGATGAGTCATTCTCTTTTTTCTTTCTTCATCCAGTCCAGACCGCCATGACGTCCTCTCCTTGCCAAAACTCGTCCCTGCAGAATTTACCACACAGACATATTAGACTACAAAAAAGTTCCTCCCACCAACTAAAGGGCCCTCATTTGTGCCACCAATAGGTAGGAACACACCCAATATAGTAGACAGCCCCCCAGATTAGACAGCCGGATAGGAAGATGCTTCTTTTAGGTAGGTTAGACCTTAAAAACTAGATGTGGCAGACTCTCCCTGTTAGTTAGGTAAAGTCCCCCTTCAGTATAGGGCCCCTTCTAGTAAGTAGGTAGGTGGTGACGCTTAGGGCAGGTGGTAAGGGCTGGTTAGGGCAGCCAGTTAGAGCCGCTTAGGGCAGGCGTGAGGGCCGCTTAGAGCAGGTGACTAGGGCCACTTAGGGCAGGTGGTGAGGGCCGCATAGGGTAGATCGTTATGGCCACTTAGAATAGATATTCCGCCCTCTTCCCCCTTTTTGAAAAAATAAAAATAATACTCACCTTGGCTCCTGGCTGTTCCACTGACAAACTCTGCTCCTTGAATCTGGAGCGGACAGTGTGACATCATAACGCCGTCCGCTCCAGGACGCCAGTTCCAGCGTCTGCTATGCTCTAAGCCTAAGCATCGCGACCACTGCCTTCAGTGGGCTAATTGGTCAGTCGGTAACAGCTTCAGTCGCCGCCTGCACCACTCAGACGGCGGCGATCCCTGCATCGCTGGCTCTATGTGATCTAGCCATGCAGCAGAGTGGCGAGGGGGGCCTTTGGCCCTCCCCAGCTCAGGGGCTCGGTCGCAGTTGCGACCGCTGTGACCGTTGTAGCTACGTCACTGGTCCTGTAGGGTCAGAGATTACAGAACTGCAGACGTAGCAAAGGCAATGCTTGAGAAAAGAGGTGAGTCAGGTGTAGGCACAAGCTTGTTATAGTTCCTCATACTTTCCAACTAAAAGTCAAAGCTCTCACTAGATATAATAATGCCATAAGCTGTGCCCTCTAAATAATAATCTGCACTGGCATCCATGAATTAATGCTGTTACATATTGTACCCACTGAAATGAATTACTCTGTGCCCCCCTGAAATTAACTATAATACACACCGTACTCCTGGAAATGATTTGTATTACCTACTTGACCCCTGTGATATTAATTATAGTACATACTGTGCCCCTGATAAAAATTACAAAACACCCTGGGGCCTCATTTATGTAAACTGTCTAAGGGGATGTTCACACAGTGCTTTTTAGATACGTGTTTGGGTACGTTTTTCAGACCCCAAAACGGACCCAAACACATTAAGTTCCTGTGTGATTACGTTAGTTTCAATTTTTATACACATATTGACGTTCAGATGATACGTGTTTTACATATGTCTTTGTGATCTGTTTAACAGATCCAATCAAAGAATTGACATCAATTCTTGATCCGTTTTACGCACGACAAGCCCTATTTAAAACTATAGGGTATATTTTTGCAATCCAAACTCGTACCACACTTTGAATACGTGTTTTATGCAACACCCTTTTCGGATCGAAAAACATGTTGCAAAACACCGTGTGCACATCCCCTAAGGCTATGTTCACACGGCTTAACTGCGGGACGTAATTACGCCTCGCAGATACGCCGTGTGGCCGGGGGCGGGGCGGGAGCGGGGGAGCGAGCGGGGGGCCGGAACTTTGCCGGCCCATAGACAATCACTGCTAGCGGCGCGTATACGCCGCTAGAAAGTGACATGTGAATTATCTCCCCCCTCGGCGTATTCGCCGAGCAGGGAGAGGAGATGTAATCCATAGTTCTCTATGAGAACTGTGGATTACCGTAATGAATGGGCCGTTTTCAGCCCGTAATTAGCGCACTCCGGCGCGTAATTACGGACTGAAATACGGCCCATTTTAAGCCGTGTGAACATAGCCTAACAGTACAATTGTCTTTATTGTCAATAGGAACCAATCAGAGCTCAGCTTTCTTTTTACCAGAGCAGTATAAGAAATGAAGGCTGAGCTCTGATTGGTTGCTATGGGCAACAAAGACAGTTGTATTGTTAGACAGTTTTCATAAATAGGCCCCTGTGTTCATCTAGCATAATTGTTTATTACACAGTGTCCCCATTGACGGTGATTATAATATACACTAGTCCCCCCGAAATTAATATAACACACTGTTCCCCCCGAAGGTAATTCTGTGCCCTCTTAAAACCTAAGTGAAAGGTATTCACCTGGCGCCAGTCCAGATCAGAGATGGCAGTCATGACTCTTGTCATCAGGAAATCGGCAAAATTCATGACTATAACCATAGTTGGCCAACCCCGTTTTATGGCGGTCACTCCCGTGTCCCGCCCCTCCCCCCCCCCCCCCCCCCGCTTTTTTTGTTGCTAAACCCCGCAGGGGAAAAGCTCCGGAGGTTTTTAGTGAAAAGGGGGCACAGGGTAGCGTCTCCTGACGCTCCCTGGAGCCACCCTCCTCGGGCCCCGGCCTGGCAACTTCAAGCTTCATAGGGAACTCTTGAAGCCGGGGCCCGAGTTCATTTCGTGTGTGTGAGGGGGGGATGGCAGCTTTCACTGTGTGTGCAGAAGGAGTGTTGCAGCTTCAGTGTGTCGTGAGGGAAGAGTGTGCATGCTTCATGTGTGAGTCTAGGGGAGGAGTGCGTCATGCTTCATGGTGTGATGAGGGGAGCGAGTGTGCATGCTTCAGTGTGTGTGAGGGGAGGAGTGTGCATGCTTCAGTGTGTGTGAGGGGAAGAGTGTGCATGCTTCAGTGTGTGTGAGGGGAGGAGTGTGCATGCTTCAGTGTGTGTGAGGGGAGGAGTGTGCATGCTTCACTGTGTGTGCAGGGGAAGAGTGTGCATGTTTCAGTGTGTGTGAGGGGAAGAGTGTGCATGCTTCAGTGTGTGTGCAGGGGAGGACTGTGCCAGAGTGTGCATGCTTCAATGTGTGTCATACATGCCACTCTCCTGCACATGCGGGTCATATCCTGCCCCCCCGGAGGGTCAACGAAATCTCCTACAGAAATGAAAGCAGCTTGCACGGCCTTTTCGGGACGCACACGCTGCCTGAAGCAGGGCAGCTCTGTAAGTAATTAAGCAAAAGTCAGTAACATTCACACTCAGGTTATGTTCTACACGCTGTTCCTTTGATCTCACACACCCGTTCCTCAAGCCTCCGTGTTCTCATTGCGCCCCTGCTTTGGGGGGGGGGGGCCTTGCAGAGGGGCTTACATTAGAAGAGGTCCTATATGATGATGCTGTACTCACTTTCCTGGCTTCGCTTGTTCACTCCGTGTTACAAGCACTTTGCAGATCCGTCCTGGGGACAGACAGAGCGTCCCCAAGACGGATCTAAACAATTAGCAGTGAGATTATCAGTGCGGGCTATGAGAAAGGCGCAGCGGCGTTCACATGAGGGATCGTCGCTGTGTGTTTCCATTGACATGCAATTCTTTGCAAGATGGACCCGAACGCCGCTTTTGAAACACGCAGCGGCGATTACTCATGTGAACGCCGCTGCGTCTTCCTCATAGCCCGCAGTGATAATCTCACTGCTAATTGTTTAGATCTGATTTGGGGTCCGCTCTGTCGGACCCCAAGACGGATCTGCAAAGTGCTTGTAACACGGAGTGAAAACTCTGTGTGAACAAGCCCTAATTGTCTTGCTGCTCTGTAAGCCGACACCCCCTGTGTCCTGAGCACGATGATGCAGCAGTGCACTCTCCACTGACTCCGGGCCGCTGTCTGCTCCTCGCTGATTTACGACGCTCTCAGCACATATTACAGATGGGACAGAAATCCAATCTGACAAGGGGCACTAGGGACAGCTACCTGGCTATAAGGGGTCAGCTACCTGGCTAGTAGGGACAGTTACCTGGCTATAAGAAGCACTACAAACAGCTGAATAGCAAATACAAAAGATCTGGCTCACCTCTGTGGACTTCTCACTTCTATTTCTCTGGGTGACCACAAGCTGCTGTAGTCCGCTCTGAATTCACCGCCGGCCAGGCGGAAAAATGTATACTCACAAACGGAAGTCTGGATACATGTCCCGCACGGAACACTATGCACCAAGAAAACCCGTATCCTTCATGCGGTAAAAATGTAACAGCTTTATTTCTTCCAGTAAAACAGAACACAGCAGTGCGCAAAT
>JAODAL010029697.1:0-51190 GCA_025379985.1 Phyllomedusa bahiana
TTTAAGTCCCGCTCTCCCCCCTTTCCCAAATCAGGTTCAAATATGAGCTTTTTAAAAGGGGAAAACCCCCCAAAAAACGTAAAGTCAAAATGTTTCACGGGTGGGTTACGGAAATAATTTTTTCCCCTGCCATCTCGGTGGCAGCCAAGAATTCTTGCAAGCGGCGCGCTTAATGTTGACAGATATGTCAGCGACGCTTCAAACTTCAGTTTATTGTGCCATGTTTTGCAGCAGGAATGTTAATTTGCAACAACAACTTGTGAGCTATAAAAATCGAGTCAAAGGGAAAAATCAGCTTCCTTAAGGGGGTCTGTCCGACGCAAGAGCGAGAACGTGAATCGATATTAATTTAAAGGTTCATTTGGCTGCGATTTAAAGGTTATCTCCACCATTGAACAGAATTCTGCAGTTTATATATCAGAGGACTGAGATATCGGCCCCCGGCCATATGGCTAGGGGCCCCCTTGCCAACCACCATAGTTATAAGATACATTAGACAGGTTTCCCCAAATGCCTTTTGGGAAGCAACATTTTGTTTTATGCATTTTTGCATTTAAAGACCTAATGCTTTGGATTGAAGGCCGTCTGCCGGGGGGCCCCCCTTTTAACTTGCCTAACACCCCCGGTTATGGTTTAAATTTTAAAGGGGGATGTATCGCTTCATCAGTTCATTGTCTAAATGTAATCTCAGTTTCCAGCTTTTTAAAAATCCAGGGGCGTTTTTTCCCCCCCCCTTTTTGGGTGTTTTCTTAAAATGAAGGGGATGACTACCCCCCTTCACTGCATCCCCGTCCTTGTGTTTTTTTTTTAATGGGGAGCCCCTTTCCCCCCCCCGAGTAAAATTTTGGTGTTTTTTATAACCCCCAAAAAAAAAAAACCACAACACCCCAACCAACACCAAAAAAAACCCCCCCAAAAAAAAAGGGGGTCACATCCCGCCCTTTATATTCGCTCGTCCCAAGTCATGTGCTCTTTCCCCCCCCCCCTCTGTCTGAGTCCCCATGTCACTGGTCGTTTCCCCTCCCTAGCAGTTTATTTTGTAAGAGCTTTTTGTTTAATACAAAACCTGCATTCAGTTAGACAGTCTTCTAGAACCAGAGCACTGATCCTTTTCTCACGCGGGGTTTTTTTCAGTTGAAACCGTCTTCTATGAACCCCTACAGAGCACCAAAATTTCCCCTTCATGTTTAAGAGGGGGATTAGAACCGAGCACAATTTTGCTGTTTTCTGATTGTAAAGCAGCTTTCAGTGTTACTGTGAGTTGGGTGTCAAGTGAAAAGCTGCCCAACCCCCCCTTTTTTGAGTGAGAAGGCAGCCCAATGCCATGTTTTTCACTTACCCCGAGGCACAATTTGCGTTTTTGATTGTATAACAGCTGCATGTTAGTGTTTTTTTTTTTTCTGGCTTGCAAGTGAAATGTTGCCAGCCCCTTATTCGAGTGAAGAGGGGAAGCGCACTTTTCCGGGGTACGACCGGGGGCCAGCAGAATTTAAATTTGTAGAGCCTCACCCAAAGAAATGAAAGGAGGAGGGAATCCGACCGCACTGGGAACAGGTTTTTAAAAAAAACGAAGATAAGACAACTGTAAAAAAAACAGCTTTTTTAAATACATCCAATGCAAATTGTTGTTTTCACAGTCCCCTTATTCTGAAGACCATTGAATGAAATGATACAACCCCTTTAATCTACATACAAAGTTAGGTAACTATATAAATGGTAGTGTTAGATTGTATTCTAATCCAGAGCTGCAGGCAAAATTGTGTAGGCTTCAGAGCTGAAATCTTCCAGCAACCCCTGCTGACTCGCTATGTGCCGTCAGTTTGTGCTTGTGATTTTTATTCCTGGTGATCAAGTCCGTACATCAGGTATCTTGTGGAAGAATCTGAGAAAAACCTTTGTAAAAAAATTGTAGGAGCTCAGTTATATTATTAGGAGAGCGTCTGCTGAGAAACTCGTTGATTTTTTTCGAATGGCAAGTAACAGGATTGTGATTGCAGCTCTGAAATATAATGCAGCTTTAACTAAGAATCATAACTAAGATAAGTAATGTAATGTATGTACACAGTGACTGCACCAGCAGAATAGTGAGTGCAGCTCTGGAGGATAATACAGGATGTAACTCAGGATCAGTACGGGATAAAAATTTGTATGTACACAGTGATTTGCACCAGCAAAATAGTGAGTGCAGCTCTGGAGTATAATACAGGATGTAACTCGGGATCATACAGATAAGTAATTGTATGTAACAGTACTGCACCAGCAGAATAGTGAGTGCAGCTCTGGAGTATAATACAGGATGTAACTCAGGATCAGTACAGGAATAAGTAATGTATGTAAAAGTGACTGCACCAGCAAATAGTGAGTGCAGCTCGGGAGTATAATACAGGATGTAACTCGGGGATGTACAGGATAAGAAATTTGAAATGTACACAGTTGACTGCTCCCAGCAGAAAGTAGTGCAGCTCTTGGAGGATAATACAGGATGTAACTCAGGACAGACAGGATAAGTAATTTAATGTACACAGTGACTGCACCAGCGAATAGTGAGTGCAGCTCTGGAGTAAAATACAGGATGTAATCAGGATCATTAACGAATAAAGTATTATGTAATGTCCCCAGTGTGACCCTGCAAACCAGATCAGAATTAGTGGAGGGGCCCGGGCTGGAGTAGTTAATAAAAGGATGTAACTCAGGATCAGTAACAGGATAAGTAATGTATGTACACAGTGACTGCCCCAAACAGAATAGTGAGTGCAGCTCAGGAGGATAATACAGGATGTAACTCAGGAACAGGACAGGATAAGTAATGTAATGTATGTAAACAGTGACTGCACCAGAAGAATAGTGAGTGAGCTCTGGAGTATAATACAGGATTAATCTCAGGACCAGTTACAGGAAAAGTAATGAAATGTACACAGTGACTGCACCAGCAGAATAGTGAGTGCATCTCTGGAGTATAATGCAGGATGTAACTCAGGAACAGGACAGGATAAGTAATGTAATGTAATATATGTACAGTGACTGCACCAGCAGAATAGTGAGTGCAGCTCTGGAGTATAATACAGGATGTAACCCAGTATCAGTGCAAACAATAAAATGAATGTGTCACTTAGATTATATGATTCTTTCAATTTACTAATCAAGGTTAATGAGACTGGACCACCATCCTTCTTTCTCCCATTCTATCATTTTCTAATTTATGCTAGATGGGTTTTTTTTGAGGATAAGGGAGGTTTATGAACATTTGCAGAGACCCTCCAGGTAGAGTAAGGAGAACTATAGGCTGCTGTAAGGTGAGAAGATGATACTTTCCCAAAATAAGATAGATAACTCGGTCACATGTACTACTGATTAATGCAAAAATTATCCTAATGGTAGCACCTCAAGAAAGTAAAGCTGCCACCAATAGGGACCTCTAATTCCCCAGCTATCATATCAGGTGCAAAGTTAATTGGCTGCTTTGGGCGATTTGACCCTCCCTTTCTTTTGCAAAGCTCTTCTTTGCTCCCGGGTGACCCTGGCTCTGTGCGGACTTTCATTTAAACTCTCATTTGACTATCAGAAGTGAAAACCAGCCTGAGAGAAGTAACTTCAGAAGGACACTCCTCCAACACCTTGCTCATTAAATGCCACTCGTCACCCTTGAAGAGTCTTAATGAGTATTAACGCACATTAGCATCATCTGCTTTCAGCCAGAAGGCATCAACCAGAATGACAAGGGCGATCAGTTACAGAGAAACAAGCAACATTGAAACCCATAGCGCGGGGTGATTAACAATATGCTCCATGTGATAAAAATACACACCTAGGCGATTAATAAAAGATCAAATTACTAACACATTGCTCTAGCAACCCCATTACCCTCCTGATTACAGTGTCACTCCTGATTGGAAGATTTATATGGTTTCAGATGAGAAAGGAGACTCTGGATGCAGCTTCCATCTTGTAAGGAGGGTGCCGTAATTGTGAAGTACACTTTAGTTATCGTAAAGGACCATTGTCCTTAAAGGGGTTGTCTAGGATTCGGAAAACATGGCTACTTTCTTCCAATTACAGTACCATGTTTCTATATACTCGTATAGCAGCTCAGCCCCATCCAACATAAAGGGGTTATCCCAGTATCGGACTGGGGTGCCTAGGGCACAGAGGTGGAGTTGACTCTAGAAGCCCACCAGTTGAGCTGTTTCTGGGCCCACCAGTGTCGGACTGGGTTGCCTAGGGCCCACAGGTGGAGTTGACTCTAGAGGCCCACTAGTTGAGCTGTTTCTGGGCCCACCAGTGTTGCACTGGGTTGCCTAAGGCCCACAGGTGGAGTTGACTCTAGAGGCCCACCAGTTGAGCTGTTCTGATCCCCCCAGTATCGGACTGGGTTGCCTAATGCCCACAGGTGGAGCTGACTCTAGTGGCCCACCAGTTGAGCTGTTTCTGGGCCCACCAGTGTCGGACTGGGTTGCCTAGCCCACAGTGGTTGAACTTCTAGGGGCCCCACCCCGTTGAGCTGTTTTGGGCCCACCAGTGTCGATGGGTTGCCTGGGCCCACAGGTGGAGTTGACTCTAAAGGGGCCCCCCAGTTGAGCTGTTTCTTGCCCACCCAGTTTGGACGGGGTTTTTCCTAGGGGCCCAGGTGGAGTGACTCTAGGGGCCCACCAGTTGAGCGTTTCTGGGCCCCCCAGTGTTGGACTGGGTTGGGCCCGGGCCCTAGGGGAGTTTGACTCTAGGGGCCCACCATTTGAGCTGTTTCTAGGCCCACCAGTGTCGGACTGGGTTGCCTAGGGCCCACCAGTTGAGCTGTTTCTGGGCCCACCAGTGTCGCACTGGGTTGCCTTATGCCACAGGTGGAGTTTACTCTAGGGGCCCCCAATTGAGCTTTTTCTTGGCCCCCAGGTCGAACGGGTGCCTATGGGGCCCCAAAGGGGGAGTGACTCTAGGGGCCCACCCGTTTAGCTTTTTCTGGGCCCACCAAAGGGCCCCGACGGTTGCCACTAATGCCACAGGTGGAGTTGACTCTAGAGGCCCCCCCAGTTGAGCTGTTTTTTTGGGCCCACCAGTGTCGGAAATGGGTTGCCTAGGCCCACAGGGGGAGGCTGATTTTAGGGCCACCAGTTGGAGCTGTTTCTGGGCCCACCAGTGTTTGCACTGGGTTTGCCTAGGCCCACAAGTGGAGTTTGACCTTTGGGGCCCCCAGTTATGCTGTTTCTGGGCCCACCAGTGTCGGACGGGGTTGCCTAATGCCCAAAGGTGGAGCTGACTCTAGGGGCCCACCAGTTGAGCTGTTTCTGGGCCCACCAGTGTCGGACGGGGTTGCCTAGGGCCCAAGGTTTGGGTTGACTCTAGGGGCCCCCCCATTTGAGCTGTTTCTGGCCCACCAGTGTCGGAAATGGGGTTTCCTAGCCCACAGGTGGGTGACTCTAGGGGCCCCACCAGTTGAGCTGTTTCTGGCCCACCAGTGTCGACTGGGTTGCCCATGGGCCCCCAGGTGGAGTTGACCTCTAGGGGCCCACCAGTTGAGCTGTTTCTGGGCCCACCAGTTTTCGGACTGGGTTGCCTAAGGGCCCCCCACCCGGTGGAAAATGACTCTAGGGCCCACCAGTTGAGCTGTTTCTGGGCCCCCACCATTGTCGGCCCTGGGTTGCCTAGGGCCCACAGGTGGAGTTGACTCTAGGGGCCCACCAGTTGAGCTTTTTCTGGGCCCACTGGTGGAGTTTATTTTAGGGGCCCACCCTGCAGCTACTGTAAATGACTGTACATGCCCCCTATAGTCTGCCTCTTGCTTTTTGACTCTATGTTTTTTGCCCCTTCCGGTGTTGCATGTGCAGTTAGAAGACAACTCCAGGTCTTACATGCATTGGGGCCCACCCGGGGCTTCCTCTATTCCCCTGTGGGCCATTCTGAGCCTGGGTTCTCCTAAGTTAGTACAGCACTTGGCTATTTTGGGCAGTCCCGTAGACAGTACATAATGTGGCAGTAGGCATACGTGACCTGCTCTTTATTCGCACAGAGCACTTGTAACCCCATTTTTATGAATGGTGGGGACACTAGTGGTGGGGTTCCCGAGCACTCGGACAATCTGTAGATAAATGATGTGTTAACTTGGAGAAATCCCTTTAGTAAAGCCAAACCAAATCTAGCTCTTCATGATGTTTTCTGATCGATCTCTGCCATTGTAGCTCTCTATGGATTAAACCATCCGTATTTACTGTAGTCGTCTATGGCTAAGCACCTTATGCATAAACCAGACCAAATCCAGCTCTTAGTGATCTTACAAGTCAAGCCGGTTACATTGCTCCAGCTTCTATATGCAGCCTAAAACAGGTAACTCCTCGATCCAGCACTTATGATAAAAAGCATCCTTTACTGAAATAGTGGCTTATACAGCAGCATAAAAACGTAGCGTACAAAAAATTAGTTGCAATGCTTACGCATTTCGAGTAGTGATGAGCGAAAAAGTAAAATTTAGTTTCCCCAAGGGGTTTCAAATCGAACATCGAACCCCATTAAAATCTATGGGAGAAGATGTTTGGGTTAATATTTATACCTATACAGGTGAGGAGAAGCTGTAATTACCATCCATAACAGTAACCTGGAGACGTGGAACAACTTAGTGAAGACAATTTGGCTCTAAGCGTGACAGAAAAAAACTTTAGAGGCTAAAATACTTCATTCCTATCAATGGCTAACGAAAAGATGAGGAAAAGTGGGAAGCAGGGTTAGCTAAAAGGAAGGTGCAGGGAGCAGCTGTTACAGGGCCCCTGCATCCTGAGGGGGCCCAAAAGCCCTTTGACATATAAGAAGACACTGGTATTGGAAATGGCACATGGTAACTGGCAGGGGTGCCAATAGGGCAGTACAGGCAGCACTCCTGTCAGAGGCCCTAGTCAAATAATTTTCACTAACCAACCACTATTTAGAATATATTTCTTTGTGTAAGTTTTTGGAGAGGGGTTGGTTATAAAATGTTTTCACCCCCAATCTGCAAAAACTAAATTTTTTGGGCTTGCGAGATTTAAAATCCAACACCTGTATAATAATATCCATGATATAAGTTAGATTATTGACCTTGCAAATGTCACCAAATAACACTTCTGGGGGGGGAAAGATCAGCCAAAAATCCCAACTCCCTAACTTTGCTGTCTTTTTAAAAAAAAAATCTATCAAAACAAAAGGGGCATCTGTACAGTACGAGATAGTTTAAAATGGTTTTCCAAACAATACATGAAATATAGATATAACAGGGCCCCTTAAAATTTTAGCAGCCAGTGAGAGCCCTACACCTCTAGTGGTTGATCCTGGTGCGCTAAAACAAAACACAGCAAGCCCTTCATGTAACGTGGAGTGAAGCCAAAAAAGTATATTCTTTATGATCTCAGTTGATTAAACTCTTCTGCTGTAGTTGTTTTTGGATTAAACCGTCCTTAATGAATGTCGTTCTCAATGGTCAATGCGCAATATTTCGAAACTAAATCAAATCTAGCTCTTCATGATGTTCGCTGTTCCAAGTCTTCTGTTGTAGATCATTTTGGATTAAGCCATTCCTTCTTGCCGGAGTTCTCAATGTCAAAAACAATCAAAGGGAATATAGGAATTTTTTCAAAAAGAATTTCTGCTACTTTAGAATACATGAAAAAAAGTATCAGAGTAAGTTCTCATCTGTATTGAGGTCACCTTGTCGCGGTAGATGGGCAAATACAGTTTTGATCAAAAATGTGCACTAAGAACCTCAAATTTTCATGTATTCTAAAGTAGCAAAAATGCTTTTTGAAAAAAATCCTATAATCCCTTTGACTGTTTTTAGTGCTTATAGACTGCTGCTGATATTGTGTTGTGTTCGCATTGATTCTTGCTGCCAGACCAACGTGCACCTATACTAATTCTTTACAAATTGTCTTGGATGTGCTGGCCAATTTTTGATTTTTAGACTGTTTGTATGGGGTAGACTCCATTTTGGTTGAGCACTCCGCCCATGCACACAGACTGTTTTTAATCAGAGCATAGTGGAGCTGGGATCTTCTCTCCCTGAAAATGTCTAGGTGTGAACAAACACCAAGACAGGTAAAGTGTCAGAGTAAGTCCCCATCTGTATTGAGGTCACCTTGTCGCGGTAGATGGGCAATTACAGTTTTGATCACAAATGTACACCAAGAACCTCAAATTTTAATATATCCTAAAGTGGAAGAAATGCTTTTTGAAAAAATGTCTATATTCTCATTGACGGTTCTACAGATATTATAGCTTCTTCTTCTGATTGTTATAGCACCTTAAAGTTATATCCACCCCACAAAGTTACACACACATAAAAAATTTGGATAAAATCCAAATCCAAAACTTTTTAAAAATGTTTTCTAAATTCTTTAAGGACTCCAATATCCAGAACACCTCTGAATAGAGATGGGCCCCTCTTTTCTGCTTGCCCCCATAGCAACTGCTTTAGCCACTGTCTGGCAATTACATCCATGCTTGGTTTAATTGGTGGACTGAGAAACCTTGGGTCTCCAGGCTGGGTTGATGAATTGATATAGAATGAATCAATTACCATAGTTCCAAAAACGTTCGAAATCCACTCATCTTCCAGCTTTAGGCTGGTGTCCTGTTTTCATGAAGCAAAAGGGGAACATTCCTAAGCTGATGGGTAGTGCACTACTTCCTAACTGCTTAGTCCAAAAATTTTGATATGTGAACCTCTAATCATGAGACATTTTAAGCACACCCAACTCAGGACATGGTAGTGCCCATTTCTGTAGATAACTACAGTAACTCCTTGCTTATTGGTCTCCATTTCTGAAGACTCTCCCCTCTCCAATCTGAATTCAGCAGCCAGACTCATCTTTCTCTCCAGCTGCTATACTGATGCCTCTACCCTGTGTCAGTCACTGCACTGGTTGCCCACACAGTACAGAATGCAGCATAAACTAATCACTCTCACCCATAAAGCTCTCAACTCTTCTACATCTTCTCCCTCATCTCCCTCATCTCTGTCTACCACCCTACCCGGTCTCTGTGCTCTGCTGATGACCTTAGATTACAGGCCTCAATCATCCAAACCATCCATGCCCGTCTCCAAGACATCACACGTACTGCACCAGTTATCTGGAACATTCTTCTCTTATACGATCAGGCACACTCATAACCCTCATAGTTTTAAGTGCGCCCTGAGAATACATCTTCTTAGACAGACCGACCAAGATCCCTATCAACCCCTCGCTTTTAGCTATACACATTTCTGACACTTCATACACTTGGGTGCTCACAAGCCCTTATCTGTATATAGATGTACTGTCTGTATATAGGTGCACTTATCTGTATATAGATGTACTTGCCTGTGTTTAGGTGCACTTGTCTGTATATAGGTGCACTAATCTGTATATAGATACACTGTCTGTATATAGATGTACTTGTCTGCATATAGGTGCTCTGATCCGTATACAGATGTACTTGTCTGTGTATAGATGCACTTGTCTGTATATAGATGTACTTATTTGTGTTTAGGTGCACTGATCTGTATATAGATGTACTGTCTGTATATAGGTGCACTGATCTGTATATAGATGCATTGTCTGTATATAGGTGCACTTATCTGGATATAGATGTACTTGTCTGTATATAGGTGCACTGTCTGTATATAGATGTACTTGTCTGTGTATCAGTGCACTTGTCTGTATATAGGTGCACTGATCTGTATATAGATGTACGTGTCTCTGTATAGGTGCACTGATCTGTAGATAGATGTATTTGTCTGTGTATAGGTGTACTTGTCTGTATATAGATGTACTTGTCTGTGTATAGGTGCACTGATCTGTATATAGATGTACTTGTCTCTGTATAGGTGCACTGATCTGTATATAGATGTACTTGTCTGTGTATGGGTGCACTTGTCTGTATATAGATGTACTTGTCTGTGTATAGGTGCACTTGTCTGTATATATAGATGTACTTTTCTGTATATAGGTGCACTGATCTGTATATAGGTGCACTTGTCTGTGTATAGGTGCATTTATCTGTTTATAGATGTACTTATCTGTACAAGATGTACTGTCTGTATATAGATGCACTTGTCTATGTATAGATATACTTGTCTGTATATAGGTGTACTTATCTGTATATAGATGTACTGTCTGTATATAGATGCAATTGTCTGTATATAGAAATTCTTGTCTGTATGTCGGTGCACTGATCTGTATATAGGTGCACTGATCTGTATATAGATATACTTGTCTGTATGTTGGTGCACTGATTTGTATATAGGTGCACTGATCTGTATATAGATGTGCTTGTCTGTATATAGGTGCACTGATCTGTATACAGATGTACACTCTAGTTGGCAGGTTTATCCATTTTTATGTGAACTACCCCCTATTTATAACACATGGCAGGACCATTGTGCAAACTAAGCACTTCTCACCTTTCATCTCACCCCTAAACCCACATCGATTGTAAGCTCTTGTGAGCTGGGCCCTCGCCCTTTGTTTCTGATCTGT
Organism: Phyllomedusa bahiana; assembly: GCA_025379985.1. NCBI lineage: Eukaryota > Metazoa > Chordata > Amphibia > Anura > Hylidae > Phyllomedusa > Phyllomedusa bahiana. The sequence continues at coordinate 10,473 of JAODAL010029697.1, forward strand.
TGATAGATTTTTACTATGTAATGTTTGCTTTGTGTCTGTACTTCTACCCTCTCTATAGTAAGGTGCTGCGGAATATCTTGCCGCTATATAAATAAAGATTATTATTAATGTTTGTGAGCCCCAACTTTTTCTGTTGCACAGAACTGTAAAAACAGGACTGTTGGCCAGCGTGCACCAGTAAGAATCCGGAATGACTTGCTGGTGAAGACATATGGAGGAGCTAACCACTTAGCAGAACTTCTTTAAACATCAGTCAAGATCTCATTTTTGTAATGGATCTCATTTGAAGGCGATTGGGAAGCCATAAATGCCTCCAGTGCTGCGCCGAGACATGTTTTGTGTGGGACCGTACACTCGTAGGCTCACACAAGCCAATGCAACTGAAATATTAAAATGTGCAAATGTGACAGAAAAAAATGAAAGCAGTCCCGACTTCCCTTTACTGTCATAACTAATTTATGCTACGAGGTTCCAGCCGGCAACAGAAGAAAAGTTTTACTCAAGGGTTTGACTCAAACGTCACGATAAGTATGACAAATAGGAACAGTGAGCGACCATTGTACTCTACAGGCAGCCAGCTGGCTCTTGCTAAGATTTCTATCTATTAAAAGGAAGGCATCCCTTGCTGGATAGTGGATCAGGTGGGCAGAAGACAACCAACAGATGAGATGCAAAACCAGAAGGGCATATACACTCACCGGCCACTTTATTAGGTACACCATGCTAGTAACGGGTTGGACCCCCTTTTGCCTTCAGAACTGCCTCAATTCTTCGTGGCATAGATTCCACAAGGTGTTGCAACGATGCTCAATTGGTACCAAGGGGCCCAAAGAGTGCCAAGAAAATATTCCCCACACCATGACACCACCACCCCCAGCCTGAACCGTTGATACAAGGCAGGATGGATCCATGCTTTCATGTTGTTGACGCCAAATTCTGACCCTACCATCCGAATGTCGCAGCAGAAATCGAGACTCATCAGACCAGGCAACGTTTTTTCCAATCTTCTACTGTCCAATTTCGATGAGCTTGGGCAAATTGGAGCCTCAGTTTCCTGTTCTTAGCTGAAAGGAGTGGCACCCGGTGTGGTCTTCTGCTGCTGTAGCCCATCTGCCTCAAAGTTCGCCGTACTGTGCGTTCAGAGATGCTCTTCTGCCTACCTTGGTTGTAACGGTGGCTATTTGAGTCACTGTTTGCCTTTCTATCAGCTCGAACCAGTCTGCCCATTCTCCTTTGACCTCTGGCATCAACAAGGCATTTCCGCCCACAGGACTGCCGCTCACTGATGTTTTTTCTTTTTCGACCATTCTCTGTAAACCCTAGAGATGGTTGTGCGTGAAAATCCCAGAGATCAGCAGTTTCTGAAATACTCAGACCAGCCCTTCTGGCACCAACAACCATGCCGCGTTCAAAGGCACTCAAATCACCTTTCTTCCCCATACTGATGCTTGGTTTGAACTGCAGGAGATTGTCTTGACCATGTCTACATGCCTAAATGCACTGAGTTGCCGCCATGTGATTGGCTGATTAGAAATTAAGTGTTAACGAGCAGTTGGACAGGTGTACCTAATAAAGTGGCCGGTGAGTGTATACAATAGTGCACCGAGGAAAGGCACAATATCCACTGCTTTCCTTTAGCAGCCATACAGTTCCAGTGAGTATGCAGGTATGCATACCTCTCAACTTTTAGAGATTGCAAATAGGGACGCGTCAGCCCACGCCTCTAACCACGCCCAAACACACACATGCCAACTTTGTAGATAGTCAAAAAGGGAGACATTTTCAGGATTGCATTGTATACAATAATGAAATATAGAGTACATTGTTACATAATATACAGCGAGGAAGCATCCTAATACTTTTTCAAGCAAGATAGTCAGTTTCCTAAATGAAAAAGAGGTACATTTATAGAGCTAAGAGGGTCAGAGGGAACTGGGTTAAAAATAGGGACTGTCCCTCCAAAATAGGGACACTTTGGAGGTATGGGTATGCTATATCTGGTCTACAGTCATGGCCAAAAGTTTTGAGAATGATACAAATGTTAATTTTTACAAAGTCTACTGCATCAGGTTTTATAATGGCAATTTGCATATACTCCAGAATGTTATAAAGAGTGATCAGCTTAACAGCAATTAATTGCAAAGTCAATAGTTGCCTAGAAATGAACTTTTTCCCCCAAAACACATTTCAACTTCATTGCAGGCCTGCCTTAAAAGGACCAGCTAACATCGTTTCAGTGATTGCTCCATTAACACAGGTGTGGGTGTTGATGAGGACAGGGCTGGAGATCAATCTGTCATGATTAACCCCTTAACGACCTTGGGCGTATGAGTACGTCCCAGGGCCGCTAAAGGGCTTTGCAGGGGGATCGTTCCGCGAACCCCCGCACAGCCGCCGGTGTTTAGCGCAAATCGCCGCTAACACCCGCAGTAACAGCGCCGGTGGGTGGCTCCGCCCGCTGCCGCTGTTTTACCCATCAGGCGCCGCAGCAAAGATGGCCGCGGCGCCTGAATTAACGCCGATCGGTGCCGCGCACCGATCGGTGCGGTGATCGTCATAATCGCAGCTGTGCTGCGCCGATCCGATCACCAGGCATTGTGATGGGGAACCTTGTGAAGGCTCCCATCACTTACCCTGGCCGGTTTGCCCCACTTCCGTCCGCAGACAGGAAGTGGGGAAACCGCCATCTTTGTTCACCCTAATGCATTGCCTATGCAATGCATTAGGTTGTATTAACAATCGCGCCACCTAGTGGTCAAGTACCACAGGTGGCCTCAATGTTACAGTAAAAAAATAATAATAATAAAGTTTTAAAGTACAAAAAAAAAAGTATTAGAAGTTCAAATCACCCCCTTTTCCCCATTTTACAAATAAAATCATTAAAATAATAAAAAAGTTACACATATTTGGTATCGTCGCGTCCGAAAAAGTCCAATCTATAAAATATAACATCATTTATCCCGTACGCTGAACACCGTAGAAGAAGAAAAATTCCAAACGCCAAAATTGCGTTTTTTTGTCATTTTACGTCACATAAAAAATGGAATAAAAATGATCAAAAAAAGTCGCATGCATTCCAAACTGCTAGCGATAAAAAGTGAACTTCAGCCCACAAAAAATGCCCCCTCACTGATGTCCGTAGGTGTTAGTACAAAAAAGTTATTGGTCACACAAAATGGCACCGTGGCGCAAATTTCAAAATAGAAAATGTTTGGAATTTTTTTTACGGTACCAAAACATAACGGAAACCCTACATGTTTGGTATTGCCGGATGCATAACAACCTGAAGAATACAGATAACACATTATATTTACCGAAGATTGAACGCCGTAAAAGCAAAACCCCCGCAAACATGGCAAAAATACATTTTTTTTCACAATTTGTCCCATTTGGGAAATTTTTTTTGGCGGTTTTCCCCAGTATATTCTATAGTAAGTGAATAACACCATTAGAAAGTACATCTTATCCCGCAAAATAAAAGCCCTCATGTGTCTATATAGGTGGAAAAATAAAGAAGTTATGGCTTTCAGAAGGCGAGGAGGGAAAAACGAACGTGTCACCCAAAAAAAACGCTGGGTCCTTAAGGGGTTAAGTAAGAATCACACCACTGGACACTTTAAAAGGAGGCTGGTGCTTGGCATCATTGTTTCTCTTCTGTTAACCATGGTTATCTCTAAAGAAACACGTGCAGTCATCAGTGCACTGCACAAAACTGGCCTAACAGGGAAGAGTATCGCAGCTAGTAAGATTGCACCTCAGTCAACAATCTATCGCATCATCAAGGAATTCAAGGAGAGAGGTTCCATTGTTGCCAAAAAGGCTCCAGGGCGCCCAAGAAAGACCAGCAAGCGCCAGGACCGTCTCTTAAAAGTGTTTCAGCTTCGGAATCGGGCTACCAGCAGTGCAGAGCTTGCTCAGGAATGGCAGCAGGCAGGTGTGAGTGCATCTGCACGCACTGTGAGGCGGAGACTCATGGAGCAAGGCCTGGTGTCAAGGAGGGCAGCAAAGAAGCCACTTCTCTCCAGAAAAAACATCAGGGACAGACTGATATTCTGCCAAAAGGTACAGGGAGTGGACTGCTGAGGACTGGGGTAAAGTCATTTTCTCTGATGAATCCCCTTTCCGAATGTTTGGAACATCTGGAAAACAGCTTGTTCGGAGAAGACAAGGTGAGCGATACCACCAGTCTTGTCTCATGCCAACTGTAAAGCATCCAGAAACCATTCATGTGTGGGGTTGCTTCTCAGCCAAGGGAATCGGCTCTCTAACAGTCTTGCCTAAAAACACATCCATGAATAAAGAATGGTACCAGAATGTCCTCCAAGAGCAACTTCTCCCAACCGTCCAATAGCAGTTTGGTGATCAACAATGCCTTTTCCAGCATGATGGAGCACCTTGCCATAAAGCAAAGGTGATAACTAAATGGCTCAGGGAACAAAACATAGAGATTTTGGGTCCATGCCCTGGAAACTCCCCAGATCTTAATCCCATTGAGAACTTGTGGTCAATCATCAAGAGACGGGTGGACAAACAAAAAACCAACAAATTGTGACAAAATGCAAGCATTGATTGTGCAAGAATGGACGGCTATCAGTCAGGATTTGGTCCAGAAGTGGATTGAGAGCATGCCAGGGAGAATTGCAGAGGTCCTGAAGAAGAAGGGTCAACACTGCAAATATTGACTTGCTGCATTAACTCATTCTAACTGTCAATAAAAGCTGTTGTTAATCATAATATGATTGCACTTGTATTTCTGTATGTGATAAAAACATCTGACAAACACACATAAAAACCAGAGGACAACAGATCATGTGAAAATATAATATTTGTGTCATTCTCAAAACTTTTGGCCATGACTGTAGTATGTCAATGACCTTGACAAAGGAGCACTCTATATGTCTAGAGAAAAAAAAGTTTTCACCATCACCATAGATGAGGATTCTTTACTGTAAGAGCAGCAAATCTATTGACCTCATTGCCTTAAAGGGGTTGTATCTCTACAAAGATTAGCTTTCAACATGTAGGGAACACTAAGGGTGACATGTCCCAACTCGCCAACGCCAGTTTTTGGTCTATTTTGTGCCAAAACCACTTTTGATGCCATATTCTTGTTGTAAATAATCTGTCGTACACAAAAACTAGGCGCATTATACGCTGGGCACGACACTTTATAATACGCCTAAATATGGTGCACAGTGCGCCCCCGTCGTGCAATGCACCTATTGAGGCGCATTACATATGTTATGCGCCTCCGTCGGGCAATGCGCCTCGATAGGCGTGTTACATGTACCACCAATGATATGCTATGTGCCGCGAGTTGTGCAATGCGCCTTTTTGATACGATGCGCCTTTTTAGGCGCATTAAGTTTTCTATGCAAAGTATACCTGACGCCAGTTTTTAGAAAGTATCGAACTTTGAGGCGCACTTTACACTGATTTAATGCACCTAAAACTGGCGTGGATACGCCACTTTTCAGACATGTCGCCCTAAATGAAGACGATTTCTAAATACATTGCTTTGTTAATTTTTTTTTGTTGAGGAGCTACAAGTGATTTTATCATCTTCTGAGGGCTCTCTGGTTTCTCTAGTGACGAACCTGTTGTTTGCTCTCCCCATGCTGTTTGATCTATCTGATAGCAGGGAGTGATGTCAGTCATCACACAGGTTGCGGCACAGAACTGCGGGCAGCCTGAGAGCTTGTTTGTTATCTGATCTTTCAGACAAAAGACATTAATTACTACTGTTTACATTAGCTCAGAAGCTTCTCTGGACCTGGGAGCAGGAGATTGTTCATCTAATTATCAGAGGTTTGAATACACAGAGCTCATATGCTAATTACAGGCAGCTTGACTAGGAAGTAGCAAGAGGCATGAATGAAATAATGCTGCTTTGCTCTATGAAACTATGAGATGAGACAACCTCTTTAAGACATGGTGGTCCTTTCCTTGAAGGAGTTCATTGGGCGCCTGGTTGCATGTCTGTTCTAGATTGCAGGAGATGGGTCAATGGTTTTGGGACTCTAATTGCTATGTTTAATTCCGTGAAATATTTTTCCCCTAATTTGAGGAAACTAGCATTGGCTTCATAGAGGTTTTTGCTTTGCTCTGGATCAACACTAGTTCCATTGGTGTACTTGAAACTGCCAAACCATCACATTCAAAGGGGTTTTCCAGCTCATGTTTTTATTTTTTCATTACTATATTTGGGCCCATTTAAAATTAGAAAAAAATTATAATCACCTCTCCTTTCACCTTCATTCCAGCGATGCTAACCTCACCGGCCGTCTAATACTTCTGGACAGGAACGTCAACACTGCAGTTTTTTTTTATTTTAAATGGTCCCAACTTGTCTAATAAAACAATAAAATATGAGCTGGACAACGCCTTTAACCCTTTAACACAAACAAAAAAAATAATTTTACTCTTCATTTTTTTCCTCCTTGCCTTCCAAAAGCCATAACATTTTTATTTTTACACCTACAAGGACATATGAGGGCTTTTTTTTGCGGGACAAGATGTACTTTCCAGTGGTGTTATTCTATATTAATATAGAATATACTGGGGAACGGCAAAAAAAAATTGTAAGTGGGGTAAAATGTGAAAAAAAATTTACTTGTGCCATGTTTGCGGGAGTTTTGTTTTTGTGGCATTCAATCTTCAGTAAATATAATATGTTTTCTGTATTCTACAGGTTGATAAGCATCCGCCAATACCAAACATGTAGGGTTTCCGTTATGCTTTGGTGGCGTAAAAAAATTCCAAACATTTTTTATATTTAAAACTTGCACCCCGGCGCCATTTTGTGCAACCAATAACTTTTTTGTACTAACACCTATGGACGTCAGTGAGGGTGCATTTTTTGCGGGCTGAAGTGTACTTTTTAATGTTAGCAGCTTGGAATGCATGCGACTTTTTTGATCACTTTTTTTCCAATTTTTATAGGACATGAAATGACCAAAAAAAACGCAATTTTGGCGTTTGAATTTTTTTTCTTCTACGGTGTTCAGCATACAGGATAAATGATGTTATATTTATATAGATTGGACGTTTTCTGACCCAGCGATACCAAATATGTGTAACTTTTTTATTGTTTTTATTTGTAAAATGGGGAAAGGAGGGTGATTTGAACTTTTAATACTTTTTTTTTTTTTTACACTTTAAAACTTTATTATTTTTTTTTTTACTTTAACATTGAGTCCCCCTGTGGCGCTTCACCACTATGGTGCGCGATCGTTAATACAGCCTAATGCATTGCATAGACAATGCATTAGGCTGTACCAAGATGGCGTTTTCCCCACTTCCTGTTTCGGGCTGGAAGTGGGGCAAACGAGAACATGGCAGTGATGGGAGCCTTCAAAGCTGCCATGTTAGCCCAGCGGGACTCAGCGATCTTGTTGCTGATGTCCCGATCGGACTGAAGAACGGTGCGAGGCACCATTCTTCATTCATTTAGGCGCCACGGCCATCTTTGCCGCGGTGTCTAAAGGGTTAAACATCGCAGGCTGTGTAACAGGGTCGCCCTGCGATCCTGTTACACATCTCCTTACCACCACCATGACGTACCCATACGTCAGGGTGGTTGAAAGGGTTAAGCCCTACTCTTCCAAATGCCCCCAAACTGTTCGGGAATATTCTATAATGCCCTAATGTTTTCTTTCAGGCAGGTCTTATATAAACCCAACCTTTTTTGTACAAGTTGACTGTTCACACAATACCATAGAGAACACCCTATCGTTATAAGGATTCTCTAGAAACATGGAGTGGGGCTGTGACAACTTCATTTTTTCTTATTAACATTTTTTTTTACAACAATTTCCAAGATAGCATAGTTTTTTTTAGTGGTAGATCGGATAAATCCATGATTAGATTCTAAAACGTCTTCTTGGTAAACCATGAAGTTCAGTCAAGTTAGCCATTAGGTTAGGTGTCAGACTGAGGTGCCTGGGTCCCACCTGTGAAGCTGATTCTTGGGGTCCAGCAGTGGACTTAATTCATGGAGCCCACTAGTGGAGTTGATTCTTGGAGCTCAACAGTTAAGTTGATCTTTGTGGCCCACCAGTGGAGTTGATACTCGGTGCCCAGCAGCGAAGTTGATTCCTGGGGCCACCAGTAGAGTTGATTCTTGGAGCCCACCAGTGAAGTTAATATTTTGGGCCCACCAGTGGAGTTGATTCTTGGGGCCCACCAGTGGAGTTTATTATTGGGACCCATTTGTGGAGTTGGCTCTTGGGGCTCCACTAGTGGAGTTAATTCTTGGGGCCCACCAGTGGAGTTGATTCTTAGGGCCCACCAGTGGAGTTGATTCTTAGGGCCCACCAGTGGAGATGATTCTTGGTGCCCATCAGTGGAGATGATTCTTGGGGCTACCAGTGAAGTTGATTCTTGGGGCCCAACACTGAGTTGATTCTTGGGGCCCACCACTGAGTTGATTCTTGGGGCCCACCAATGAGTTGATTCTTGAGGCCCACCAATGAGTTGATTCTTGGGGCCCACCACCGAGTTGATTCTTGGGGCCCAACACTGAGTTGATTCTTGGGGCCCAACACTGGAGTTGATTCTTGGGGCCCAACTCTGAATTGATTCTTGGGGCCATCAGTGGAGTTGATTCAGGGGGCCAATCAGTGGAGTTGATTCTTGGGGCTACCAGTGAAGTTGATTCTTGGGGCCCACCACTGAGTTGATTCTTGGGGCCACCAGAGGTGATAATTATTGGAGCCCATCAGTGGAGTTGATTCTTGGGGCTACCAGTGAAGTTGATTCTTGGGGCCCAACACTGAGTTGATTCTTGGGGCCCACCACTAGAGTTGATTCTTGGAGACCAACACTGAGTTGATTCTTGGGGCAGACCAGTGGAGATGATTATTGGGGCCCATCAGTGGATTTGATTCCGGTGGACCACCCTACAGCTACTCTATATGACACACGACTCTTGATTTATGCCTCTCTTTGTCTGCCATTCTGCCTGAAACGCAGCCCCAGACCCACCATACTCAATGGCCCACAATGCCTATGGGCCCACTGGGGATTTCCTCTGCTCTCCTGTGGGACAGTCTGAGCTTGGTTATTAGGTTTAGATGACCCTTTTTGATATAGGTATCCTCTGTTCAGGATTCTAATTTCTTGCCCAGAGAATAGAGCAGTGTATCTAGCTCTGGATGACCTATCCTGTCCTGCCTTACACAATCAACCCATTGTAATGTTTAATTTCCCCTGTGGTGACGCTCCAGAGAAACTGAATACTTCCAACTAGATTTCCTTACAAATAATGCCTGGTCCCTGGAGAAACCAGCAGGGGGACACTTTATAAATAGCTGAATGTCAAGTGACCCTGTCTACCAATAGGAATTGCCCAAAATGAAGAACCCCTTTAAGTTCAAGCAATGGGACTGACCAAACTTTCAGTAGGTCTTTGACGGCTATGTTCTCATCATTAGGTGTACAGCTACTTTGTATAGCTGTAGGTTCACTTGCTGTAAAATACATTATATTTTTCACTATTCAAGGCCTCAAAACTTAATTAGTTCTTTTAAAAAATAACTTTCATCATTTGCAAGCGATTTTCAACTTAATTTGCCAGGGGAAAATAAGTGACAAGATTCTTTCGTGTGTCTTTTCTTAATTACTTGTCTATATCTTTTGCTACGTCCCCCCCAGCTCAGTCATTTCAGGTATTGGAGAATTAGTTTCTAATACTTATACCCCAGTATTCCCGGTGGGCCATGTTTTAAAGAATAGCCTTTCATGAGCACAGATGCATTAGTGGAAATGACTGATGGTCCTACATGTGCTCAGATGGAGGAATCCCCCGAGCCTGAATTATTAGGTGTCTTTAAGGACACGGTGAGCCACTGAATAAGAGCGAGGCACACGACGCCATGGGACTTCACTCTTCACTGCTCCATGTTTATGCAAAACAAAAGGCAAAAAGAACGGGCTACAAAGAGTCTTTACTTTGTACCAGGGAACAGCTGAATATTGGGAGAAACCACAGGTCATTTTGCAGCTTGTTAATCCTATTTATGAATGTGGTTCTGTGGATCTTTTTGTTGCTATTTTTTGAAAAAAACAGGTTTTCCTATAAGTCAAGGCTAGTGGTATTCTTGGGATTTGGGTGGATGTCAAATCTGACCTGATTCTGAGCAATTTGATTTGGGTGGAATATTGGCATGAATCAACATAAAAATCAACCCTAACCCTAGATTCCCCTGAAGAAGCATGCGCGCGAAACGCGTGTAGGGAGTTTACTACTCGGACGTCATTTGGGTATGTTTTGCACGGTTGCACTTATCTTGAACATATTCATATCTTTATGAATTATGTTTTACTATAAGGAGCCGTTTACAATACCAGTGGGTTTATCCGACCGGTATTTGTCCCGTTTTCGTGCCATGCACACGGCCGCCTCGGGACGGCTTTTCTCCACGATTAGCGGAGAAAAGCCCTTCACATAGACATGTTCTTCTGCCGCCCGAAAACCGGACGGAAGAATGAACATGTTCTATGTTTTTCGGACCGTTGCACGGATTTTCCATTAACTCCATAAGGACCGCCCACCGTCTTTTGACGTCGGCTGGTGCAGGTCGTTCGTCTGCAGTGACGTCTTTGGCGCCCGGCGCCGCAGCAGCGCTAGTCTCAGGGCTGTACTACACAGCCCTGATCCCAGAGCATGCCCTGCGAGCCCCACGGAGCGGGGGAAACCTCATCTCCTCGGTGCTTTAACCCTTGGATTGCGGCGGATCGTCACCGCAGCGCAATCAAAGGGTTTCCCTGCTCTGTCGGGTGATCGGGACACCCGGTGATCCCACAGAGCCTGGGGAACAGCTGCAAAGTCAGACCTGAGGCCCGAAACGCGTTGGCGCATTTTTGTGTGTTGGACCTATGTTCGTTGCTTCCCATGTTTGAATAAAGTATATGGCTTTTTGAGACGCTGGACATCTCCTTTCTTAGTTCATGGTTGGTATGGTTGGTTGGTATTTCTAAGTTTGCTATAGTGTATAACAATAAATTAGACCTAGGTTTAGGGTTTTTATCATGTTTTAAGGGGTTAACCCACCTTTCAGTATCACTCTTGATCTCACGTCCTACCAGACCTTGCGCCGCGGTATCACTTCTGGTGCAATGAATGACATCACTTCTAGTTCTCCTAGGTTGCCCTTATGTTATGGGAACTGGTAAGTGGATCGTTCTGTTGATTTTTTTTTTTTTTTAAAGTTGGGTCTCCTATGAATCAAGATTAGTGTTGTGCTTCAGATTCGGGTTGATGTCAGATTTGGTTCCAAGCAATCCAATTTGGGTAGACTGAAATCAAATCATCAAAAAATAGACATTAACTCTAAATTAGGTTTAGGATTAGTGTTATGGGTTTTACCATGTTTTAATGGGTACCTTACCTTCCAGTGTCACTCCATTTACATCACTTATGTCTCACATTGCTCCCTCAAACTGCATCACTTCCGGGGTGATGTATGATGTCACTGTTTTCCAAGGCTCCCTTTATGTTATGGGAACTGGAGGGACAATGGACATGACGCGCAACATCTGACGTCACATCCAACATCACAATGTGATATATAACATCACTGCTGAATTTCTTAAAGGGAATATGTCATCAAAAATAACTTATTGTTTAACTCACGTTTTTATATTAAACACATATTTTAAGAATTTTTGGTTATTTTATTTAATTATTTTCCATATCAATATTTTTTAATAATTCTTAATCCTGCAGTTTTCACTTTGGTCACTAAGCCTAATAATAGTCTGACACTTCCTGTTCTTCAGAAAGATTCTCAGTTGTCTGCTCATTATCAGCACAAAGAGGATCAAACTGAAAGGAGACACCAATGTGAATAGATAACACAGGATCCCCCAGTCACAAGAGGAGATAGTCACAGTTCACCCTTTCACCTCCCTGCACAGTGACTTCTTCCCAGGTCACAGAGCATGACTAGAAAACTCTCCTATAGAAGTCAATGGGACTGAGTCAGTCTTAAGTCTCCTATGTGCAGGAAGCTGCTGTAAAGCATCTCTCTGACTGCTGTTAAAGCAGTGCAAACAAGGCCTAGTGGCCAAAGTGAAAACTGCAGGACTTAAGAATTATAAAAAAAAATTGTAAGTAATATGGAGAATAGAAAAAAAAAATCCTAAAAAATGTGTTTAACATAAAAATGGGACTTAAATAATGAGTCTGATTTTTTATATTTTATTTTTAAAGTTGAGTCTCCTATGAATCAAGACTAGTGTTGTGCTTCAGATTTGGGTTGATGTCAAATATGATTCTAAGAAATCCGATTTGGGTAGACTGAAATCAAATCACCAAAAATACACATAAACCCTTACCCTAAATTGGGTTTAAGATTAGAGTTAGGGTTTTTACCATGTTTTAAGGGGTTACCTTACCTTCCATTGTCACTCCAGCTCTTACATCACTCCTGGTCTCACATTGCTCCCTCCAACTGCATCTCTTCCTGGATAATGTATGATGTCACCATTTTCCGAGGTCCCTCCTATGTTATGGGAACCGGAGGGACAATGGACATGCCGTGCAACATCTGACGTCACATCCAACATACAACATCACTTCCATTGTGATGCTTGGTTCTCCTAAGTTCCCCCTGTGTTATTGCAACTGGAGGTGGATCATTCTGTGGATTTTGGTTTTTAAAGTTTGGTCTCCTATGAGACTAGTGTTGTGCTTTGAGTTCGGGTTGATGTCAAATTTGATTCTAAGCCATCTTGGAAATTTGATTTGGGTAGGACTAAATCAAGTTTTGGTGAAAATCATTAAAAAAAAAAATAGCTTCTAACCCTCACCATTTTCATGCCTGGTTTATTCAGCTTCAGATTTTAGTTTGCTCAAAAGGGGGCGTGTATGATTTGTTTCAACTGGATATCACGTAATCCAGCAGATTTGACATCACCATGCCTTTCCCCGCAGTGTGCTTCCTCTAGTCAAGTAAGGGTCTGTTTATGTAAAGAGTTGTGAGTAGTTACAATGTAGCTGTGTGGTTAGCACTTCTGCCTTCCAGCATAGGGGTCCTAGGTTCAAATCCCTGCAGAAGCCAAACGTGTGGGTTTTCTTTATTATCTTAATGCACATACCTGATTGAGGTTTCTTTTCTCTTTTTTCTCTTTATTTATTTGCACTGTGACTAATTACTAAGTAGTACAGAGGACAGAAGTAGAATGACAGCACCTGGGGTTGAATACTCGATCAGCAGTGAGTGTGTGCGATTACTAAGTAGTACAGAGGACGGGAGTAGGATAACAGCACCTGGGGTACACTTGCTCAGTCAGGATGTGTGTGATTACTAAGGGTACAGGATGGAGTAGTAACAGCACTGGTTGAACACTTGCTCAGCAGTGAGTGTGTGTGATTACTAAGGAGTACTGAGGACAGGAGTAGAATGACAGCACCTGGGGTTGAACACCTGCTCAGCAGTGAGTGTGTGTGATTACTAAGGAGTACAGAACACAGAAGTAGAATGACAGCACCTAGGGTTGAACACTCGCTCAGCAGTGAGTGAGTGTGATTACTAAGGAGTACAGAGGACGGGAGTAGGATAACAGCACCTGGGGTTGAACACTTGCTCAGCAGTGAGTGTGTGTGATTACTAAGGGGTACAGAGGATTGGAGAAGGATAACAGCACCTGGGGTTGAACACTTGCTCAGCAGTGAGTGAGTGTGATTACTAAGGAGTACAGAGGACAGGAGTAGGGTGACAGCACCCAGGGTTGAACACTTGCTCAGCAGTGAGTGTGTGTGATTACTAAGGAGTACAGAGGACGGGAGTAGGATAACAGCACCTGGGGCTAAACACTTGCTCTGCAGTGAGTGTGTGTGATTACTAAGGAGTACAGAAGTAAAATGAAGCACCTGAGGTTAAACACTTGCTCAGCAGTGAGTGTGTGTGATTACTAAGCAGAGAATTGACTGACAGTAACTGCATGAGAAGAGAGGTGATGTTTGAACATACGTGGCCAGGACTGAGGAGCTCTCATCACTGGTTGGATCCTCTGGAGACACTATGGATCACTAAGGGAGCAGCTAAAACAAAAATGGTGCAGAATTTTTAATAACGATGAATAATGAAAATGTTTATTATTTAATTTACAAGCTTTCCACCTCAATTTTATTTTGTGCCAAAACCCCTTTAAATCTCCTGCACCTATGTCTTTGTATTGCCTCAGCTGGTTATAGGGGAGCTAAATATGTTAATCAGTGCTATAGAACCACCCAAAGACAGATGAGACCAGAGTGGCTATGTGAAAATTTGATTTCTAATCTTTTAATTTTCAACCTTTATTTTCCTCCCAGGTACCAAAACCTCTTTTTATGTTTTCTGATCCTGAAAAAAGATGCCTTATCCAACTAACATCCTTTGAAAAATAAATCGCCATTCTTTTAATTCCTTAATCATAATGTTAGGCCGAATTTCATTTTTACACTAAAGTACACCGACTGAAAGCGCATACATTATTAATTCACACGTCAGCCACGGTGAAAGAACAGGACTCAAAGAAGACTCCCTGATGAAATCCCAGTTCTGGACAAGAAAGTTTAAGACCCCCTGGGAGAAATCTCATAGCTGAAAATAAGAATATCCTAAATGAAGCCGCACTTTATATATGTGATAGTTTCCAGACTTGAAGGGTTTGTTTCAGAATGTAATATATTAAAATGTATTAAAATTCATTCTGATTCAGGGGGATATTTGAAAGAGTGCGATGTACGGAAATAGTGCGCTAGTCCAGCTCTGGACTTACTCAGGAAACCCCTGAAGAGCTGTACGGGTTTTATGCTGGCAATTTCCTGCTACGAAATGTTTATGTATTTTAGATAATAATTAACTATTGAAAATAATAATAATTTATAACAATCATTCCGCTTTGATCGACAGACGGAAAATCTATAAGTTTAGGTCCCTGAAGAGTTCATTATATCGGATGTAAAGAAGAGACGGGGAAGTTTCTGCAACATTATTCTTATCTGCTAATGAGCATCAAAGTGAGCTGAGAGCTGCAGTATAATATGCAGCTATTACCATTTCCTACACACAAAGAAGGCGGCCTAGGGAAAGTATTTACATGATATTCTTGTTGTGCTGGAATTTTTTATATAATTTTTTTATTAATTGTTATTAACTATAGATATGTATTTATTTCTTGTATGTGTGTGTCATGTTTTATAATTTTATTTTTATATGTATATTATGCTTTATACTTTTTATTTGTATATTTCACATTTGTATTTTGTGTATATTACGTTTTTTATTTTTATTTATATGTGTTTTATATATTTACTGTTTAACTATGTACATATATGTTTATTTTTATATTTATATGTTTTATATTTTTATTTATATGTTTCATGTATATATATATTAATATTTTTATTTTTGTATTTATGTTTATATATGTTTTATACGTTTTACTTATACGTGTATATTATGTTTTTTTTATTTTTTATATGTGTATGTTTTTTTATTTAGATCTGTGTTTTTATATATATATATATATATACACATCTTTACTGTTTATCTATATACATATATGCTCTATTTTTATATTTGTATGTTTTATATTTCTATTTTGTGTCTCATGTATATATATATATGTATATATAAATATATTGTTTTATTTTTGTATTTATATGTTATATGTTATGTTATATATGTTTTAAACTTTCTATTTATATTTGTATATTATGTTTTATATTTCTATTTATATGTTTCATATATATATATATATATATATACATGTTTTATTTTTGTATTTATATGTTATATGTTTATATGTTATGTTATATGCGTTTTATACTTTTTATTTACATATGTATATTATGTTTTATATTTCTATTTATATGTTTCATATATATGTATATACATACATATGTTTTATTTTTGTATTTATATGTTTATATACGTTTTATACTTGTGTATATAATGTTTTATATTTCTATTTAATGTATTCATATAATATATAATATTAATATATATAATATATATTATATGATATATATATATTAATATATATATATGTTTTATTTTTGTATTTATTTTTATATGTTTTATACTTTTTACTTATACGTGTATATGTTTTATATTCTTTATTTAGATGTGTTATATATATTTACTGTTTATCTATATATATATATAGGCTGTTATTTTTATATTTATATGTTTTATATTTATATTTATATGTATTTCATATACAGTATAGGTATATAAAGTATATATACATGTTTTATTTTTGTATTTATATAACATTTATACTTTTTATTTATACGTGTATATTATGTTTCATATTTCTATTTATGAGTTTCATATATATGTATATACATAAGTTTTATTTTTGTATTTATCTGTTTATATACGTTTTATACTTTTATTTATACGTGTATGTTATGTTTTATATTTTTGTATTCATATGTATATGTTTCATATTTTATATTTATGTATTTGTTAATTTTTTATTTTATATGTGTATAATAAATGTGTTATGTTTTCACATATTTTATATATATTTTTATACTGTTATTATTAGAATCCATTTGATAATTATCTCTCCAGGATGTAATGCCACTCATCTGCCCTCCGCCACCTGCTTCCTGTGCCCTCTTCGACGTCACATCTAGATGACATGCTGAGGAGTTAGTTATGACATCTCTTTCTTTACCAGAATCTTAATTTTGTGATCCCTGTTGGCGTGAGGTTAATAAACTCAACTACTTCCTGCTGTTTGCTCTTGCTTTGACACTTTGGATTTCCATCTGGCACCTTTTGTTCACCTGTCACCTGCTTCCCGCCACCAGCTTCCCGTGCCCTTTACTAGGTTACGTCTGTACAGGTGCATCTCAGTAAATAAGAATAACATTGAAAAGTTAATTTATGGCCGACATTAAGTCAAATAGAGAATCCCATATAGTGTATAGATTCATTACACAGAGAGCAATAGATTTCAAGCATTTCTTTAAATGTGGAGAATTATGGCTTACTGTTAATGAAAACCAAAAATTCAGTATATGAGTAAATTAGAATAATGTGAGAATATATCAGCATATCATTATTGATATTATATATAACAATATTGTTGACTTATGGGGCCACATCTATGAACCTGTCTAGGTCTAAAACTCACTTTTTTGCCCACAGGTTACTATGGGCAAAAGAGTGAGTTTTAGACCTAAACACTTTCATAAATGTGGCCCATGGTGTCACCCGCAAAGGTTTCCTAAGCCTTTAATTGGTCCCTCTCTGGTTCAGTAGCATCACAATCATGGGGAAGACTGCTGACCTGACAGTTGTCCAGAAGACAGTCATATTAACACCCTCTCTGAGAACAGGAAGCCACAAAAAGTCATTGCTATTGAAGCTGGCTGTTCGCAGAGTGCTGGATCAAAGCATATTCATGGAAGGAAAAAGTGTGGTAGAAAAAGGTCCCTTAGTCTGGTTCAGTAGGCGACACAATCATGGGGACGTCTGCTGACTTGACAGATGTCCAGAAGGCAATCATTGACACACATCACAAGGATGGTAAGCCACAAAAAGTCATTGCTATTGAAGCTGGCTGTTCACAGAGATCTGGATCAAAGCATATTAATGGAAGGTTCTTTAGAAGGAAAAAGAGTGGTAGAAAAAGTGCAGAACAAAAGGGATGAGCACAGCCAAAAATGGGTTGTTCAGAAAAGGCCATTCAAGAATTTGGGAGAGACTGACAAGGAGTGGACTGTGGCTGTAGTCAAGTGCTTCCACCACACATAGACGTACCCGGGACATGGACTACAAGTGTCATATTTCTCATGCCTCTCATGACCAAGAAACACCGTCAGAAGCGTCTTACCCAGGCTCAGGAGAACAAGGACTGGACTGGGCTCAGTGTCCACAGTCCTGTTTACAGATGAAAGCAAGTTTTGCATTTCCATGGAAATAAAGGTCCCATAGTCTGGAGGAAGAGTGGAGAGGGCACACTCTGAGCTGCTTGAGGTCTAGTGTGAAGTTTCCAGTTGGTGATGGTTTGGGGAGCCATGTCATCTGCTGATGTTGGTTCACTGTCTTTTATCAAGTCCAGGGTTATCGCAGTCGTCTACCAAGAAATCTCCAAGCACTTCATGCTTCCGTCTGTTGACAAGCTTTACTAGCCTCAGGATCACAGTGCTTGATTGATCAACAAACACGCCTGACCTAAACCCCATAGAGAATCTATATACACCAGAGCCAACAACGCAGCTGAGCTGAAGGCGCTATCAAGGCAACCTGGGCTCACATAACCCCTCAGCAGTGCCACAGGCTGCATTGATAAAGTAATTCATGCACAAGACGCCCGGACAAAGTATTGAGCATATACTGTAGAGACCTCTCAGTGGCCAACATTTCTGTATTGTAATTAAAGGGGTTGTCTCACTACTTTGATTCATCTCACCTCAGTCCTGTTTTCTTGGTTTCATTTTGAATTCAGGGGCATGTTTACTGGCTTCTACTAGTCTGCAATAGAGGCCAGGTCTGTAGCTATAGCAACCAGTGCTGGCAGCCTATCAGGAGAGATTGAATAGGTCTGTAGCTATAGCAACCAGCGCTGGCAGCCTATCATGAGAGACTGAACAGGTCTGTAGCTATAGCAACCAGTGCTGGCAGCCTATCAGGAGAGATCGAACAGGCCTGTAGCTATAGCAACCAGTGCTGGCAGCCTATCAGGAGAGATTGAACAGGTCTGTAGCTATAGCAACCAGTGCTGGCAGCCTATCAGGAGAGATCAAACAGGTCTGTAGCTATAGTGACCTGAGGAGCTGATGCAGCCCATACAAGATGGGATATCTAGGAATAGGTAGGACACTGTTAATGGACACATATTGCAAAGTGACTTGTTTTTTAAAGATCTTTAACATAAAAATCAATCCTTATAGTGAGACAACCCCTTTCATTTTTTCTATTGACTTTATAAAGAATTCTAATTTTCGGATATACTGAATTTTGGGTTTTCATCAGCTGTAAGCCCCAATCATTCACATTAAAAGAAATAATCACTTAAAATACATTGCTCTGTGTGTAATAAGTCTGTACAATAAATTAGTTTCTTCTCTCAGTTTTAATTTTATGGCTATTCCGTGCAAACATATAGAATAAACTAGAATTTTACATCAATTTAGAGTAGAGTCAATTATAAGGACACTTTAACCCTTTACTGCCCCTGGACCACTGCAGAGAAAATCTGACTTCCAGGGATAATAGGTATTAATCCATTATTACCCAATGGAATAACAAGTTGGTGGCTTTCTGCTATCTAGCACTTCTATGTGGGTTCTGATATATGACGGTATTATTTATACCTTCAATTATTGTTGCTTATGCTGCTGTTTGAGTTTCCTCTTATTATGTCAGCGCTAGGGGTCATCTTATTTTGCTATGGGACCCTATCAATTACAGTTACACCCCTGCTACTCATCAAGGACATAACTGTAACCCCCTTCATTAACCTAGACCACCGGATATATTAGCTATTAACCACTTAAGCGCTGCAGACCACCAGGGATATGTCCATAAATATTCATACTAACCTCTAAATCCCAATAGGGCAAATTCCTCTTATTTTCTCACCGCTATAAATGCTGTTTTCCGAGACTTTGATCAACACAAGGTTTAATATCCACAATGCAGCAGATTTGATGTAAAATAAAAATGTAAAATGTATTGTACAGTTACATGAAATATTTCAACCTGTCCTATCTTAACTATGTCTTTGCTGCTCCCGAGTTTTTACAGTGCATAATGCATCATAAATTATTCACATTACGGTCATTTATGTAACCACTAAGGATCTTTTTTAATGAGAAAATACATTTTAAATAATAGTACTTGAAGTTTTAATAGTTACTTTGGTCACGTGATCCAGCATGAAGAATATCCTGACTCTGAACACTACAAGTTAATTATTCCCAGAGTAAGTCAGAATGATTTAACAAACTGACGACTCACCAAGTGCCGTAACAGTGTGTCTGACCGCGGCCGGGTAACTCTACTGTCCCGGCAAGGAAAGCACGTCAATGAGTGCGAAGGTCAAGAAAGAATGAATACATGACAATAGACAAAGTACATATGGTCTACTGGGGTCTAAGTATGTCATAGAATGGGGTCCACATCAAGGAACTCCACCCATGAGCCTGAACAGAGGGCTCCATTTGGGTAACTGCAACTGAAGCATCCTAGCATGGAAGTTCCTATCTAGAAGCACGTCAATGAGTGCGAAGGTCAAGATAGAATGAATACATGACAATAGGCACAGTCCATATGGTCTTCTGGAGTCTAGGTATGTCATAGACTGGGGTCCACATCAAGGACCTCCACCCATGAGCCTGAACAGAGGTCCCATGGGGTAACTCAGCTTTAAGCATCCTAGTAACAAAGGTTCCTATCTGAGACGTCAATGAGTTGAAGGTCAAATTGATGAATACATGACAATAGACAAAGTCCATATGGTCTACTGGGGTCTACGTATGTCATAGAATGGGGTCCACATCAAGGAACTCCACCCATGAGCCTGAACAGAGGCTCCAAAGGGGGGAACTAACAGCTTTAGCATCCATAGCATAGAGGTTCCTTTCTAGGAGACACGTCAATGATGCGAAAGTCAAGATATATGAATACATCACAATAGGCCCAAAATCCAAATGGGCTTTCTGGGGTCTAGGTATGTCATAGAATGGGTTCCACATCAAGAGCCTCCACCCATGAGCCTGAACAGAGGGCTCCATGGGGGTAACTACAGCTGTAGCATCCATAGCATGGAGATTTCTATCTAGGAGCACGTCAATGAGTGCAAAGGACAAGATATAATGAATACATGACAATAGGCAAAGTCCATATGGGCTACTGGGGTCTGGGTATGTCATAGAATGGGGTCCACATCAAAGACCTCCACCCTCTAGCCTGAATAGAGGGCTCCATGGGGGTAACTACAGTTAACATCATACATGGGGTTCCTATTTTGAGCACGTCAATGATTGGGAAGGTCTAAATATAATGAACACATGACAATAGGCAAAGTCCATATGGTCTACAGGGGTCTAGGTATGTCATAGAATGGAGTCCACATCAAGGACCTCCACCAATGAGCCTGAACAGAGGGTTCCATGGGGGTAACTGCAGTTGTAGAATACATAGCATGAAGGTTCCTCTCTAGGAGCACGTCAATGAGCATGAAGGTCAAGATATGATGAATACATGACAATAGGCAAAGTCCATATGGGCTACTGGGGTCTAGGTATGTCAAAGAATGGGGTCCACATCAAGGACCTTCACCCATGAGCCTGAACATAGGGCTCCATGGGGGTAACTAGAGCTGTAGCATCCATAGCATGGATGTTCCTATCTAGGAAGACGTCAATGAGTGCGAAGGTCAAGATATGCTGAATACATGACAATAGGCAAAGTCCATATGGGTTACTGGGGTCTAGGTATGTCATAGAATGGGGTCCACATCAAGGACCTCCACCCATGAGCCTGAACAGAGGGCTCCATGAGGTAAAATACAGCTGTAGCATCCATAAGAATGAAGTTTCCTATTTGGAAGACGTCAATGATGCGAAAGGGCAAGAAATGATGAATACATGACAATAGGCAAAGTCCATATGGGCTACTGGGGTCTAGGTATGTCAAAGCATGGGGTCCACATCAAGGACCTCCACCCATGAGCCTGAACAGAGGGCTCCATGGGGGTAACTACAGCTGTAGCATCCATAGAATGGAGGTTCCTATTTCAGAAGACGTCAATGAGTGCGAAGGTCAAGATATGATGAATACATGACAATAGGCCCAAAATCCATAAGGCTAAATGGGTCTAGTTATGTCATAGAATAGGGGTCCATATCAAGGACCTCCACCCATGAGCCAGAACAAGGCTCCATGGGGTAACTACAGCTGTACATCCAAGCATGGAAAGGGTTCCTATCCAGGAGCATATCAATGATGCAAAGGTCAAAATAAAAGAAACATGACAATAGGCAAAGTCCATATGGGCTACTGGAGTCTAGTTATGTCATAGAATATGGTCCACATCAAAGACCTCCACCCATGAGCCTGAATAGAGGGCTCCCTGGGGGGTAACTACAGCTGTAGCATCCATAGCATGGAGGTTCCTATTTAGGAGCACGTCAATGATTGGGATGGTCAAAATATAATGAACACATGACAATAGGCAAAGTCCATATAG
The DNA here is from genome assembly GCA_025379985.1 of Phyllomedusa bahiana. Classification (NCBI taxonomy): domain Eukaryota; kingdom Metazoa; phylum Chordata; class Amphibia; order Anura; family Hylidae; genus Phyllomedusa; species Phyllomedusa bahiana. Next base: position 32,676 of record JAODAL010029697.1, read on the forward strand.
TCTACAGGGGTCTAGGTATGTCATAGAATGGTGTCCACATCAAGGACCTCCACCAATGAGCCTGAACAGAGGGTTCCATCGGGGTAACTGCAGTTGAAGCATCAATAGCATGAACGTTCCTATCTAGGAGCACGTCAATGAGCGTGAAGGTAAAGATATGATGAATACATGACAATAGGCAAAGTCCATATGGGCTACTGGGGTCTAGGTATGTCATAGAATGGGGTCCACATCAAGGACCTTCACTCATGAGCCTGAACACAGGGCTCCATGGGGGTAACTACAGCTGTAGCATCCATAGCATGGCGGTTCCTATCTAGGAAGACGTCAATGAGTGCGAAGGTCAAGATATGCTGAATACATGACAATAGGCAAAGTCCATAAAGGGTATTACTGGGGTCTAGGTTAAAGTCATAGACTGGGGTCCACATCAAGGACCTCCACCCATGAGCCTGAACACAGGCTCCAGGGGGTTTAAATACAGCTGTATCATCCATAGCATGGAGGTTCCTATCCAGGAGCATATCAATGAGTGCAAAGGTCAAAATATAATGAATACATGACAATAGGCAAAGTCCATATGGGCTACTGGAGTCTAGTTATGTCATAGAATGGGGTCCACATCAAGGAACTCCACCCATGAGCATAACGATGCTCCAGGGGTAACCCACAGGTAGGTCCATAGCATGGAGGTTCCTATCTAGGAGCACGTCAATGAGCACGAAGGTCAAGATATTATGAATACATGACAATAGGCAAAGTTCCATATGCCTACAGGGTCTAGGGAAATTTATAGATGGGGTCCACATCAAGGAACTCCACCCATGAGCATGAACAGATGGCTCCATTGGGGTAACTACAGCTGTAGCATCCATAGCATGGAGGTTCCTTTCTAGGAGCACGTCAATGAGCACGAAGGTCAAGATATTATGAATACATGACAATAGGCAAAGTCCATATGGGCTACTGGGGTCTAGGTATGTCATAGAATGGGATCCACATCAAGAACCTCCACCCATGAGCCTGAACAGAGGGCTCCATGGGGGTAACTACAGCTGTAGCATCCATAGCATGGAGGTTCCTATTTAGGAGCACGTCAATGAGTGCGAAGGTCAAAATATAATGAATACATGACAATAGGCAAAGTCCATATGGTCTACAGGGGTCTAGGTATGTCATAGAATGGGATCCACATCAAGAACCTCCACACATGAGCCTGAACAGAGGGCTCCATTTGGGTAACTGCAGCTGTAGCATCCATAGCATGGAGGTTCCCATCTAGGAGCAGGTCAATGAGTGCGACGGTCAAGATATAATGAATACATGACAATAGGCAAAGTCCATATGGGCTACTGGGGTCTAGGTATGTCATAGAATGGGGTCCATATCAAGGACCGCCGCCCATGAGCCTGAACAGAGGGCTTCAAGGGGGTAACTACAGCTGTAGCATCCATAGCATAGAGGTTCCTATCTAGAAGCACGTCAATGAGTGCGAAGGTCAAGATGTAATGAACACATGACAATAGCAATATCCATATGGTCTACTGGGGTCTAGGTATGTCATAGACTGGGGTCCACATCAAGGAACTCCACCCATGAGCCTGAACAGATGGCTCCATGGGGGTAACTACAGCTGTATCATCCATAGCATGAATTTTCCTATCTAGGAGCATGTCAATTGTCCCGGGGGTCGCGGGCTCCGCTGCCCCCCGCGACCATCTTACCGCTCGCTGGGGGTCTGGTGCGGCGGCTGCGGCGGCCCGCGACCACCCCTCTGCTCCCTCGGTGCCGCCCCTCTTCCTGGCCGCGCTCCGGTGAACGCCGCGCCTGCCTGTCCGGCCGTCGTGCGCGTGGCCACTGCTTAAGGCGCGCGCCGCGCGCCGGCTTCTTCCCGAAACTAAGGGCCATGTCCCGATAATTGGTTATTGTCGGGCGCTGGTCCTATTTAAGGTATCCGCCCCAAGTACTTCCTGCCAGTCTGTTGGTGTGTTTTTGGTGCTTTAGAGAGTATTGGAGTTCCGTATTGATTACCCATGTACCAGTCCGCTTGCTTACGTTTCCTGACCTTGCCTGTTTGCCGCCTGCCCCTGAGAGTGTTTGCCCGTCTCTGACTCCGAACCTCTCTGCCGCTCGCGGCCGCTGACCTGTATGCCTGTCGCCGATACGTCCCGGATTTAAGTTTTCTGTAACCACGCTCGTAACCCCCGTCCGTCTTCGAAAGCAAGTCCGTCAGGGTGGTAACGTGAATGGTAGCCTCAGCGGCAGGCTTGTCATCCGCTTTGCGGCGGGTCTGGTGAAACCGGGGCTACTTAGATTCCGGTTCCCTGGCGTGGCTTAGCGTATGTCATCGCTTGGCGATTGGCCCAGCGGATCACGTCCCTCCGTGTTCTAGTTACAGAGCTCGGCCTATGGATTCCGCCAGGGGTACCTGTGCATGATCTCCGGGACATCACTACAGCTGTCGCCCACCAGAGTGCCAAGCATCTTGCGGACCAGCTTGCGGCCATGATGCAGAAACCATCCGTGGGGCGAGGAATCGTCTGCCTCCACCGGCCTGACTGGCGACCTGACACCTGAGCCGTTGCTCCGGCATCCATATGCTACGTACCTGCTGTCGGCGCGGGTCTTTCTGCATCTGCCACTTCCCCTAACGCTCGGGACCCCTAAGAAAAATGGCGAGCGGGTTTCATCAGTCAGGCGGCTTTCCATCATCTCGGATGATGGGGCACCTGATTTCCATAAGGAGCGAGACAAAGGGTAAGGGAATTCATAATTCAGCCGTCTTTGTCTGGAGAAGCTTGGCTTGGGCTACGCGCCCTATGGGTCGAGGGAATCCTCTGACGGGGGGTCGCTCCAAAGTTACGTCTGGGGGTTAAGCACGTCTTTCGAGGACACCTGGCCGTTACTTGTCCTTCGGCGCATAAACATGGTGGGCCCGCAGCGTCGCTCCGGTACGTCAGGGCGACACACCAGTTGGTCTAGGTATTCTCGGTGCAGGTTTCGCTCACTCTCGATTCGGAGCTGGACTGGAAACTAACGAAGCATTGGTCGGCGACGCTTAGTGTTTGGCAAGGCCCTCTCTGGGGCGAATCAAGGACGAGCTGTCCGCTCCGGGAGTTCTAACAGCTGCCTTGGATGAGCCGATGTTAGGCCACGCCGAGTGGATATTTCGGCTTCGGCCGGAAAGGCACACAAGAACTCCGCCTGCGAAAACGGGAAACGTCGTCCACGCCGTTTCCCCCTGCTTGGCTCCCACCGTGCAGCGCGGGCACTCTTCATCCTCCAGAAGCGGGTCTGAAGGTCGGAACCTAGTGCAGGTCGAGAGAGCCGACCTCGTCCAGGCGGAACGTTCTGCAGCGTTGTTAAGCAGTTGTGCTTTTAGTTGTGGCCGGTTCTGGCAATTTACATATGGGGACAGTTCCCGCGTGCGTCCAGGGCGAAGACTTACGCGACCTAGGGGCTCGTGGGCGAGGAGGCAACCATAGGTGTCAGAACGGCCTCGCCCGTCTGACCATTGCCCGTTACAATATTGGTGCTTCTCCGGAGCAGCAACCTTTTCAGGACCACCGCCTTTATCGGACCTCAGGGCAATCGGCAGGAATCTTCAATGAAGCCGAACAACGAACTTCGTGAGGCAGTGTATTCGTCTACCGGGGACTCCGCTGCAGATAACACTTAGTGTTTCTTCTCTCGGCAGTGGCGATTCGTGCAGGACTAGGCGCTATCCGGCCTCCGTTCGGTCCCCACCTCTTACTTGCAAATTTGGGGCCCTTCACAAGGAGACGTTGCAAACTACTAAGTCCTGCCATCGTATCCTACTCGTGGAAATTCTTCTGGGGGCCTCTTGGCTGCAGGACCATACCCGACTTTGGCATTAGAGCAACAGGCTGAAGATAATTGCGTTGGGGTTGCCGAGTGTCTCTCTCGCTGCCCTGTGTCTAAGCCGGCGAACTCGACGTCGCTCAAGTCGTCTCCGGAAGTATGAAACCTTCCTCCAGGTGCTGCTTACACATTTCGCATTTCGGACTTTGCACGTGTCTTTTCGTGAGAGACAGGCTGAGACTTTCTTCCACACTGGCCTTATGATGGTGCCCATGACCTGCAACCTGGCGTGTATCCTCAGGAGGCTGGGTTTACCCTCCTCTCCGTCCGCTCGGGAGACTAAGGCGAGGTCTGTGTAGTTCTAAGGCAGGAACCTCCGAAAGCGATTCATCCGTAAGTCCTGTCTCCGGCTGAGCCGGCTTTTCTTCGTGGAGGAAAAAGATACGGGTCCCTCCGGCCCTTCACATTCGAAATATACGGAAGGCATATGATAAGAAAAAATTTCTACCATAAAAAACCGCTACCGTTGCCCTCTAATCTCCGAAATTTCTTGACTCCGCCTTGCGTGGGGCGAAAATATTTTTTATAAAACTGGATCTCACGGGGGCCTACAACTTAATCCGCATTAGGGAAGTGACCGAATGGAAAACGGCTTTAATACCGGAACGGCATTAAATCTGTGTATATGGTAATGCCTTTCGTTCTCTGCACGCCCACGGCAGTATTTCAGACTATTGAGTTTAATGCAGATTTCTTTCGGGACCTATATAAGTCTGTGTAATCGTCTACTGGACGATATTCTCATATTTCCCACTGATACTCGAGCACTCATCGCCCACCATGTCCGCCAAGGTCTCATGGCGACTCCGCGCCTTCATCAGCTCCTTTGCCAAGCCCCGAAAAAGTGCCTCTTTGAACGTGCCAAGCTTACGCTATTAGCGGTACATCGTCTCTGATATGGGTCTCCGTGGATCCTGCAAGCTCTCCGCGGCTGTTGCAGTGGCCCCAACAGGTGGGCCTTTCGGGCCCATTCACCGTAGTTTTTTGGGATATGCGAATTTATTATAGGGACAATTCATCCCCACTTCATCTACAGGGTGGCTCCCTTGGTGGCCCCTGACTAGGAAGAATGCGCAATCCCAAACTCGCTTGGGCCTCCAGAGGCCACAAGAGAGCTTTTCAAGAGTCGGCTCTAGAAGCGGAATTTCGTTCGGCTCCCGGTCCTGTCTCGTCCAGTCCCTAACTGTACGTTTATTTATGGAAATTAGTGGTTGCTTCAGTAAGTAGCGATGGTGCGGTCATCATGCAGAGATCATCGATGGCTAAGCTACTTAACCCTGTGGTTTTTTCTCCAAGACATTCTCTCCATCGCCGAGTAAGAACTTATACCATTGGTGATGTGAATTACTGGCCATAAGCTGGCTGTGAAGAATGGCCGTACACCTCTACTGGAGGGGGGCCTGCCACCCTATTGAATTTTTACACAGACCACAAGAACCCTGACTATATCTTCAGTCCGGGACTTCAACGCCTGATTCGCCACGGCAAGTAGCCGTGTGTCATACTTCTGTTTGCAAGTTTTGACTGTCCGCCTACTTTTTCGGGCCTGCCAGAAAAAAACCTCTTGAGCTGATGCCCTCGATATCCCCGTTCCTCGGATAAACATGTGGGTCTCGAGCTAATCCAGCACATTGTCCCCCCGCGAACGACTCGTCACGGATGCCGCGGTGGACCTCAGAGCACCAACCTCCCAGGGAAGAAGACGTTAAATGTAGCGACCTGTCCCCTTGCGCCCTTAGAATCCTGAAGTGGGGAAACTCTTTCGATAGTTGGCTGGGACACCCAGGAGTTTTAGGTTGCTTCGCAGATTAGTTTCCCGTTATTACTGCTGGGCTGTCTTGCTCAGAACATGAGGTGGACTTTTGTGTTTTTGCAATGCACTATGTGACTGGTAATAAGTTCACTCGCACTCAAGCGCCCGGGCGGGGCTCCTTCTTCAGTGCGCTCCTGGGCGCAGAAAAACCGGGACCCATGTAGCCATGGACTTCATTACTGGACCTCCCGCCCTCCCTCTTGCGGAAACACGGCTCATCTGGGTGGTAGTAGCCGACCGTTTTTCAAGAATGGGAATGCCCACTTTATCCCACTGCCTGGAGTTACCCTCTGCCCCCCAGAACTGGCACCAAATTTTTTCTGTTCACGTTCTTCGTCTGCACGGTAGCTACCTTTACATATTGTCTTCAGATAGGGAGTCCGAATTTGATTGCATAAACTTTTGGGGGCGGGCTTTGTGTGGTCAAAATGCAGGTCCAGTTAGGGACTTCCTCTTCCGCATACTCACCCCCAGACTAATGGGCAGGTTGAGAGGGTACGATACCAGGTCGTTGGGCACGAACCTGAGGGACACTTTTTGTGTCCGCCACGTAGGATTAACTGGGTCTGATCTTCTTCCTGGGTTGGGTTTTGTCTTATAACTCGTTTAGATTAGGGATGCTGCGGGGGACGCACACCCCCTTTTTTGTCAGTTTGGGGTCTCATCCCCGCCCAACCTCTCCCCGCATTGCTAACCTCGTGTTCCATGTACCGGCCGTGCTAGTCCAAGTAAGGACGTCAAGCTTTATGGCAGCACAACGACGACAGGCCTGCGTTACGGGCTTCTGCCCGCATAAAGTTTCCAGACTCTGTCGAACGTTGCGACTCTGCCTATTTGAGCAGGCGCGATAAGGTTTTGGCTATCACGCAAATATATTCGCTTTTAGGGAGCATAGCTACAGTTAGGTCCTAATACGTGGGTCCTTTGAAAGGGTACTGCAATGTCTAAACCTGGTGTCCTACAAGTGCACGCTCTGCCTCTCTACCCTGCGACATCCCGAACTCCTTCCATTTCTCTCTACTCAGCGGTGGTGCCTGAATCGGATTCTCCCGTGGACCTGTTCGCCTTTCTCCGAGTGGCCCAACTCTGAGATAAACATCTTTGAGGTCAAGGAGGTTTGCACAGAAGACAGTGAAGGGGGAAGCGTTCTTTCTCCATTGACTGGAAGGGGTTCGGGCCGGAGGAGGCGGTCGTGGGAACCGGAGACAACTGGTTCTCCTGACCTCTCTTCTTCTAGGTTTTCTAAAAAAGAGGGGGAGACCTACCGGGGGCGGGCGGGGGTAATGTCAAGGGGGTCGTGAGGCTCCGACTGCCCCACCGCGACCTTACTTCGCCGCTTCGCTAGGGGGGGTTTATGGAGGCGGCGGCTGCGGAGGCCCGGAAAGGCGACCACCACTCCGCTCCCTCGGCGCACCGCCATCTGTCTTACCTGGCACGCGACTCCAGGATGAAACGCCGAGCCTGCTGTCCCGGGCGTCGTGGCAGTGGCCGTCGCTTAAGGCAAGGGGAGTGCGCGCCAGCTTCTCTAAATTTAAGGGCGGGTGTCCGGGTAAATTGGTATGCGGGCGGGGTCCTATTTAAGGTAACCGACCCCCAGTTACTTCCTTACAGTCTGTGAGTGTGTTTGGGATTGCGTTAGAGAATATTTGGAGTTCGTATGAGTACGATGTATAGCCCAGTGCCGCTTGCTTAGTTCTGACCTTGCTGTTTGCCGTTAGAGATCCATGACCGTCGCCCGTTCTCTGGGACTACGAACGCTCGTGCGCGCTTGCCCTGACCTGTTCTGCATGTCCCCGTCTATCGCTCCGGGTTTACGTTTCTGTACACGCATTTACCCGGATCCACACTTGCAAGAAAGTCACGTCAGGGTAACGAATACGTAGGTAGCCTACGCCTGCGCAAGTCCATTACCCTGCTTTGCGGCGGGCTCTGGTGAGAACCGGGGGCTACTTAGACTTCCATTCCCTGTGCAAGTGCGCTTAGTATCATCGCTCTGTGCTCGTTGGCACAGCGGATCATATCCTCCGATTACATAACTGAGTTATTCGTGAAGTCAAGATATGAGAGAATACATGATTATAGCCAAGTCCATATGGCCTACTGGGTCTTAGGTACTGTCATAGAGACTGGGGTTCCACTTCAAGGACACGCCCCCATGAGCTAAATCTGGCAGGGCTAAAGGGGGGTGAAAGATATCATAGCAGTAGCATCATAGATGGAGGATCCTATACTAGGAGATGTCAATGAGTGCGAATGTCAAGTATATGAATGATATCATGGACAATAGGCAAAGAAAGTCCATATGGGTCTCTAGGGGTTTAGGTATGTCATAAGCATGGGGTCCACATCAAGGGACCTTCACCATGAGCCTGAACAGAGGGCTCACTCGGGCGCGGGGTAGACTACAGCGTGGCATTCCATGAGCAAGGAGATTTCTATCTCGGAGAAGTCAATGATGTGCAAAGGACAAGATAATATATGAATACATGACGAATAGGCAACGTCCATAGGGGATACTGGGGTCTGGGGTATGTCATGAATGGAGGTCCACATCAAGGACTTCAACCATGAGCTGATACAGAGTGCTCATGGGGGTGCTACAGGTACTAGGCAAATACATAGCCTGGAGGTTCTTATCCAGGAGCACATCAATGGAGTGAATGTGAAGGTCAGATATAATAACTACCATGACATATAGCAACAGGTTCCATATGGGCTACTGGGGGGTCTAGGTATGTAATAGGAATTGGTCACACATCAAACGACCTACACCCACTGAGCTGGAATAGAGGGCATTCGATGGGGGTAACTACAGCTGTAGGCCATCCATAGCTCATGGAGGTTGCCTCATAGGAGCACGTCAATGATAGTGGCGAAGGTCAAAATATAATGAATAGCATGACAATAGGCAAAGTCATATGGTACGTACAGGGTCTAGGTATGTCCATTAGAATGGGCATCCACATCAAGGCCTCATCCATGAGCCTGAACAGAGGGTTCCATGGGGGAAACTGCAGTTGAAGCATCCATAGCATGAATTTTCCTATCTAGGAGCACATCAATGAGTGTGAAGGTCAAGATATAATGAATACATGACAATAGGCAAAGTCCATATGGGCTACTGGGGTCTAGGTATGTCATAGAATGGGGTCCACATCAAGGACCTCCACCCATGAGCCTGAACAGAGGGCTCCATGGGGGTAACTACAGCTGTAGCATCCATAGCATGGAGGTTCCTATCTAGGAGCACGTCAATGAGTGCGAAGGTCAAGATATAATGAATACATGACAATAGGCAAAGTCCAAATGGGCTACTGGGGTCTATGTATTTCATAGAATGGGGTACAAATCAATGACCTTTACCCATGAGCCTGAACACAGGGCTCCATGAGGGTAACTACAGCTGTAGTATGCACAGCATGGGGGTTCCTATCCAGGAGCACATCAATGAGTGCGAAGGTGAAGATATGATGAATACATGACAATAGGCAAAGTCCATATGGGCTACTGGGGTCTAGGTATGTCATAGAATGGGGTCCACATCAAGGACCTCCACCCATGAGCCTGAACAGAGGGCTCCATGGGGGTAACTACAGCTGTAGCATCCATAGCATGGAGGTTCTTATCCAGGAGCACATCAATGAGTGCGAAGGTCAAGATATATTGAATACATGACAATAGGCAAAGTCCATATGGGCTACTGGAGTCTAGTTATGTCATAGAATGGGGTCCACATCAAGGGCCTCCACCCATGCTCCTGAACAGAGGGCTCCATGGGGGTAATTACAGCTGTAGCATCCATAGCATGGAGGTTCCTATCTAGAAGCACGTCAATGAGCGCGAAGGTCAAGATATAATGAATACATGACAGTAGGCAAAGTCCATATGGGCTACTGGGGTCTAGGTATGTCATAGAATGGGATCCACATCAAGAACCTCCACCCATGAACCTGAACAGAGGGCTCCATTTGGGTAACTGCAGCTGATGCATCCATAGCATGGAAGTTCCTATCTAGGAGCACATCAATAAGTGCGAAGGTCAAGATATAATGAATACATGACAATAGGCAAAGTCCATTTGGGCTACTGGGGTCTAGGTATGTCATAGAATGGGGTCCACATCAAGAACCTCCACCCATGAGCCTGAACAGAGGGCTCCATGGGTCTGGCTACAGCTGTAGTATCCATATTATGTGGATTCTCTTATATATGGAGTTATAATTTTATACCTTTATTATTGCCACTTATGCTGCTATTCAATTTAATGTCATTAGGTGGTGGGGCCCATCTCATTTTGCTACGTGGCTCTCATAGGCAGGTGGTAGATCCTCAGGGTCAGCTGTGGGCTTTAGCATAGAACCAAGGAGCAGAGCAGAAGAGGTCCTCTGGCTTTCAACCCTTAACCCCTTGTACAAGGGAACTAGTCTTTGCTGCAGGAGACTCCAAGCTTGCTACCCCCAATGTGGTCCACGCAGGTGACAGCTGATGGACAGGCGTGGTCCTAGAGGAGAAGACACAGCTGAGTCAGAAGCTGAAGGTCAGGGCAGGCAGAGTTCTCTTGGTGTTGGGTCACAGGCAGCAGGACAGGCATAAGCCAAGGATCAGATACTGAGAATGTGATAAGTAGACGCAAACCAGATGCCACGAAGCGCACATAATCTGGCAGCGAGTAGAGGGGGAGGTGCACTTTAAGTAAAGGTAGTGAAAAGATCATTGGCTGGAAAAGTGGTGCTGGCCCTTAAAATTGTAAAGAACAAGCACATGCACACCATATGGAACTGCCAGCAGGATGCAGGAGCTGAAAGGAGGGAGAGCCAGGTTGCCACACATAGCACTGGATAGGTGACAGGGACACACCCACAGCTGGGTATATGGGGTGGGGTGCGGCTCAATACAGTGGTCCTATGAATTCTAGTTGCATCCATGTCTGTAAGAGCAGCTTGCACTATGGCAGACCTACAGTAGCTTCTCTATGTCATAGTTTATTTCCTCTGTTACTAATTGTCAAGGAGTGGAGCAACCAGACCCTGGGAGATCAGTAGACTTCCATCAAAAATGGGGTTGTCTGTGTAAGACAACACCTCCAAGTACCGCAAACATGGCATTCAGTAATACACTATGGATTGCAAAATATTTCTAATGGATGATATGTGACTATGGAGTGATATATGGAGTGGAGAAATAGGGTTCCATAAGTACTAATATTTTTAGTATCTCACAAAGCATTATGGGAAAGGAGCTGAGAAGCTCAAGTGCCCTCTATTGCATGTAACAAATCCTCAATTTGCTTTTGACCCACTGAGTCTTTAGAAAGGAAAAGGGATATTAGCCAAGTCAGTATCTCTTATCTGCAGACAGCTGTTTCAGGGTTTTGCCCCTCATCAGTGCAGAGCAGAGCGATACTGGCTGGCTGGGTGGGAGGCAATGAGTAGCTCAGAAACGAGAATATCTCTCCTAGGGGAGAGCACCATTTAGGTGTGTGGGGATTTGAAATTGCATTTTGCACTCCACGAAGCATCTGCATATCACAAGGCATTATGGGAAAGGAGCTGAGAAGCTCAAGTGCCCTCCATTGGATGTAACAAATTCTCAATTTGCTTTTGACCCACTGAGTCTTTAGAAAGAAAAAGGGATATTAGCCAAGTCAGTATTACTCAGCTGCATACAGCTGTTTCAGGGTTTTGCCCCTCCTCAGTGCAGAGCGTACTGACTGGCTGGATGGGAGGCAATGAGAGGCTCAGAAATAGGAATATCTCTCTCTAGGGAGAGCACCATATAGGTGTGTGGAGATTTGAAATAGCCTTTTGCACTCCACGAAGCATCTGCATATCACAAGGCATTATGGGTATGGAGATGAGAAGCTCAAGTGCCCTCTATTGGATGTAACAAATCCTCAATTTGCTTTTGACTAACTGAGTCTTTAGAAAGCAAAAGGGATATTAACCAACGCAGTATCACTCATCTGCATACAGCTGGTTTGGGGTTTTGCCATTCATCAGTGCAATGTAGAGCTATACTGGCTGGCTGGGTGGGAGGCAAAGAGTGGCTCAGAAAGGGGAATATTTCTACTTAGGGAGTGCACCACATAGGTTTGTTGAGATTTGCAATTGCCCTTTTGCACTCCACAAAGCATCTGCATATCACAAGACATTATGGGAAAGGAGCTGAGAAGCTCAAGCGGCCTCTATTGGATGTAACAAATGCTCAATTTGCTTTTGACCCACTGAGTCTTTAGAAAGCAAAAGGGATATCAGCCAAGCCAGCATCTCCCATCTGCATACAGCTGTTTCAGGGTTTTGCCCCTCATTACTTAGTAGTAAGTAATGTGGGGCAGTAAGTGGTTATCTAAGCCTTTGTTAAAACCCTCACCTGTTCCTGCTGTGACCAGCTCCTCAGTCAACTATTCCACAGAGTCACAGTTTTAATGGAGAAGAAGACTTTTCTCTTCTGGAGACTGAATCCTTTTCTCTCCAGATGGATGGAACATCCCCTTTGTCTTTTGAGGGATTTTACATGAAATAGCTTTTCCCTGTACTTTTTGTAGGAGCCATTTATATATATAAATTAATCATGTCCCCCCGGAGCCGTCTTTTCTCGAGACTAAATAAGTTCAATTCTTCTAACCTCTCCTTATAACTAATTTGAACGTAAAGGGGTTGTCTCACTACATTGATTCCTCTTACCTTAGTCCTGTTTACCTGGTTTCACTTTGAATTCAGGGTCGTGTTTACTGGCTTCTACTAGGCTGCAGTAGAAGCCAGGTCTGTAGCTATAGCAACCAGCACTGACAGCCTATCAGGAGTGATCAAACAGGTCTGTAGCTATAGCAATCAGCGCTGGCAGCCTATGAGGAGAGATCAAACAGGTCTGTAGCTACAGCAACCAGCGCTGGCAGCCTATCAGGAGGGATCAAACAGGTCTGTAGCTATAGCGACCTGAGGAGCTGATGCAGCCCATACAAGAGGGGATGTCTAGGAATAGCGGACATTTAATGGACACATATTACCAAGTGACTTGTTATTGCAGATTTTTTTAAATTTAAAACAGCAAATTTCCCTTTAAGTGAGAACAACCCTTTAATCTGTTATGCAAAGGTTTTGGAAATGGTTTTGCTAAACTGGAGAACCCCTTTAAGCCTTGTTTCCTTTTCTATTCGGTTTGATTTCCCAGAGACAAGACACTGGCCATGTTCTGAGCTACGGATCGGATCAGTCGATGTCCAGCAAGGTCATTTGGTTGCTAAGATTTAAGAGCCCTGCCATTGTTTATCTAAAGGAGCGAAGCAGTTACTGTTTATCCTCCCTTGACAAGGGGATGGGTCCTCACGGCTACTGTCTAGGTCATCGTCCCCATGGCCCTGATTCATTGTCATGTCATTTGTGTCCTATGTAAGCAAAATAATCATTATACACAAATAAATTGGGTTCCTTCAAGGAGATCTATTACCAAAAATGCCTTCTCCTTGCAGAGCCCCGACGTTTAAAAGGGGACGGGGCCCCCCCCCCCCCCCCCCCCCCCTGCAGATGTATATTTCACTCTTAGCAAAGTTATGACTCCTATTAGCTACTGGAGCAATGTAGAATCCCCCACAGCAGACTTTATTGGTTCTCAATATGAGAATGCAAGCTTGACGTGGGATATACTTCTCATTCTCCCTCACCAGTGACCTTGCCGAGTTCTCTTTGATTAGAAACAACTCCTTCAGACGCAGCTTTCTCATTGAAGAACACGCAGATATATTAGAATAATGATCTGCCAATGTTGTATGTGGTGCAGAGCTCAGGCCTCATCACAAAGCTCTAACGCATGAGCCTGAAGTCTATGAGAACATAGGTAGAATATTCTTTCAGTCATTGTATAGGGTGAAAATGGCGAAAATATAATATAAATGATTCAATTATAGTGTTATAGTAGTTATATTCTTGTACATTGGAGCAGTATTATAGTAGTTATATTCTTGTACATAGGGGCAGTATTATAGTAGTTATATTCTTAAACTGGGGCAGTATTTAAAGTAGTTTTTTCTTGTATAGGAGCAGTATTATAGTAGTTATATTCTTGTAATGAGGAGTATTATAGCTTTATTTTTTTGTCTTTGGGGGAGGTTTTTATAGCATTTATATTTTTTGTACATAGGGAGTATTTAGTAGTTATATTTTGTCATAGGAGCTTATTTAGTAGTTTATTTTTGTAAAGGAGCGTATTATGTGTTATATTCTTGTCCCTAGGGGCCTGGTATTATAGTATTTAAAATTTTCGTACATGGGGGCAGTATTTAGTAGTTATTTTTTTGTAAAAAAGGAGGCAGTAGTTTTTTAGTAGTTATATTCGGGTACATAGGGGCAGTATTATAGTGTAATTTTCTTGTTATAGAGGCCCAGTTTTATAGTAGTTTATTCTTGTGCATAGGGCAGCATTATAGTGTTTTTATTCTTGTACTAGGGGCGTTTTTAGTATTATTTTTGTGCTAGGAGAGTATTATAGTAGTTATATTTTGCACATAGGAGGCGTTTTATGGTTATATTCATGTACATAGGGTAGTATTATATTAGTTTATATTTTTTTAAATAGGGCAGTATTTAGTAGCTATATTCTTGTACATGGGAGCGTTTTTAAAGTAGTTTATTCTTGTACATAGGAGCTATTTTAATTTCATAGTCTTGTACAAGGGGGGCCGTATTATAGTATTTTAAAATTTTTTGTAATAGGGGCAGTATTATAGTAGTTATATTCCTTGTACATAGGAGGCAGTATTATAGTAGTTATATCCTTGTACTTAGGGGGGCAGTATTATATAGTTATATTCTTGTAAAAAAAGGGGACATTTACCATTATTACCTGCTGCTGCAGATTCTGCTGGATTGTTTGTCTCTCCAGAGAGGTTCTCGGATGTCTGCTCGGGGTCTGGCTGGTCTGCTTCACCTGCTGCATGGAATCACTGGCGGGTTCTTGCTCCAAACTTTTCATTTCTGATGCTTCTTGCTGTTCACCAATGCTTCTCACATCACTTCCATGACTGCTCTTCACTGAGCAAACTTCATCTGTAACTTTGGGATTTTCATCCCTGACTAGTGGAGCCTGGGGGTTAATTCCCAGATTAGGCCGTGAAGCCTGGGCCTTGCTTGGGGAAGTTCCCTGCCAGGGTGTCCCCCCCCTGGGGGTTTCCCTGAACCAAGAGCTTTACAAAACACTCTCTTAGGGAGGCAGTATTAAAGTAGTTTTATTCTTTTAATAGGGGGCAGGTGTTTTAGTAGTTTTTTTTTGACATGGAGCAGTATTATAGTAGTTATATTCTTGTAATAGGGGGCAGTATTTTAGTATTATTTCCCTTTTAATAGGGGGGCTATTATAGTAGTTATATTCTTGTACATAGGGGGAGATTATAGTAGTTATATTTTGTAATAGGAGAATTTTATAGTGTTTTATTGTTGTACTAGGAGATATTATAATATTTAAATTTTTTGTACATGGGGGGCAGTTATTTTAGTAGTTATTTCTTTTAATAGGGGCAGTTTATGTATTTATTTTTTATACATAGGGCGGGAAATTTTAGTAGTTATTTCTTGTACATGGAGCGTATTTTTAGTGTTATATTCTTGTAATAGGGGGCGTTTTAATTTTGTTATATAAAACTTTTTTCATAGGGGATATTATAGTAGTTATATTCTTTTAAAATAGGGGGCAGTATTTAGTAGTTATATTTTTTTGTACATGGAGCAGTATTATAGTAGTTATATTCTTTACATAGGAGCAGTTTATAGTAGTTATATTGTTGTACATAGGAGCAGTATTATAATATTTAATTTCTTGTACATAGGGGCAGTATTATAGTATTTATTTTGTACATTGGGGGCAGTATTTAGTTTTATTTTTTTTTACATAGGAGCGTATTATATTTTTATATTCTTGTAATAGGGGAATATTATAGTAGTTATATTTTTGTACATAGGGGGCAGTATTATAGTACATTATAGCTGTACATAGGGGCAGTATTATAGTAGTTATATTCTTGTACATAGGGGCAGTGTATTATAGTAGTTATATTCTTTTAATAGGGGGCAGTATTATAGTAAGTTATATCTTATCATAGGAGCAGTATTATAGCAGTTATATTCTTGTACATAGGGGACAGTATTATAGGAGTTATATCTTGTACATAGGGGGCAGTATTTTAGTATTATATAGCCTGGTACATAGGGGGCAGTATATTATAGTCAGTTATATTTTTGTACATAGGGAGCAGTATTTATAGAGTTATATTCTTATATATAGGGGCAGTATTATAGTAGTTTATATTCTTATACATAGGGAGCAGTATTATAGCAAGTTAATAGCCTGGTACATAGGGGGCAGTATTATAGTAGTTATATTTTTGTACATAGTAGCAGTATTATAGCAGTTATATTCTTGTACATAGGGGACAGTATTATAGTAGTTATATTCTTGTACATAGGGGGCAGTATTATAGTAATTATAGCCTGGTACATAGCGGGCAGTATTATAGTATTACATTCCTTTAACATCTTCTAGACATTATGATTTTATGTCTGATGAAATATCTTCCATTCTAATAATCACCTAGAATATAATCCCTTTCACTGACATTTATTTCTGACTCTTGTATCCTTGGAACTGTTGCTAAACGCTTTATGAATTTGACACAATGTCACTTTTTTCAGCATAATATAAAGGACAAATGTGTGAAATGGCTTTTACGTACATGAATGGCAATTTTCACCAGTAACACATACACGAGTCCTAAAGATTCAGAGTAAACTCTAATATTACTTGGAAAGTGTCACAACATCCAGAAACAACGCAGTGGGTCTTTATAGTGTACAACGCTGGCATTTTATCGTGTCTTACTTACTACGCGATGATTAGACTGTAACGTATGGATGACTGATTGTCATAACTTTTTTTACAGTGCAGTAAAACTGAAAAAAATGACTTGTAAATTCACAACGGGCTCATTAGAAATAGTTTTATGGTTTTGTGACAGCAATAAAAGCTAAAGCGACACATGATTTGGTCTCTTAGACCATAGTCACATGTTTTGCAAAGCTATAGTTTTTTTTTTGTTTTGTTTTTATTAAGGCCAGTATATGAACTTTTTCTTTAAACAGGTTTAGGACATGTATAAATTACATGAACTGGACATTTTTTTTACCAGTGTATTTTTTTTTACATAGCTTTATTTGATTTTGTTTTTTCTTTTTTTTTAAAGGGGTTGTCTCACTACATTGATTCATCTTATCTCAATTCTGTTTTCTTGGTTTCACTTTGCATACATTGGCGTTTACTGGCTTCTACTAGGCTGCAGTAGAAGCCAGGTATGTAGCTATAGCAACCAGTGCTGGCAGCCTATCAGGAGAGATTAAACAGGTCTGTAGCTATAGCAACCAGTGCTGGAAGCCTATCAGGAGAGATTGAACAGGTCTGTAGCTATAGCAACCAAAACTGGCAGCCTATCAGGAGAGATCAAACAGGTCTGTAGCTATAGCAACCAGTGCTGACAGCCTATCATGAGCGATTGAACAGGTCTGTAGCTATAGTAACCAGCGCTGGCAGCCTATCAGGAGAGATAGGACAGGTCTGCAGCTATAGCAACCAGTGCTGCCAGCCTATTAGGATAGATCAAACAGGTCTGTAGCTATAGCGACCTGAGGAGCTGATGCAGCCGTTGTAGTGAGACAACCCCTTTAAGTCCTCCTAAGAGGCTTAACGGTGCAATTCTTTGATCACTTCGCTATGGTTTTGGTTTACTAGGTATACCAAAGCATTATTGTGTGTCAGTATAAAATTGATTGGCAACTTATTAGGCCAAGCTTATGGCACGGTCTATACAGGTATAAAGCCATGGCAGGCCTTGAAGCCTTTGCCAGTGCTGCACAGCTCCCCAGGATCATGTTCATGTGTTGGCAATGGGAGATAGAGGCAGCTCCCTCTATCTGTCAAACCACTTAGATGTCACGGTTGCTATTTACAGTGGCATCTAAGAGGTTATACAGCTAGGATCTGAGTTATGACTGTTCCTTACCATCACAGCAGGAGCCAAGCTGTCAATCATGGCCGGGTTCCCATAGTGCTTGTGTGGATATAAAAATCACAATCACGTAGATAAATGTTGCTTTGAAGCATTAGGCAACTGCTGCCCTCATCATGCACTAAAGGGTTTAACAAATGTAAAATGGAAGTTAGTCATTATTAAGCTAATAGTCAAGCACCTGTTTGGCCGACAGCTATTCTTCCTGACCCTCTCATATTGGGACCCTGGGTACAACTAATTTATAGGGCTCAGAGGCGTAACTTGAAGCTTCTGGGCCCTAGTGCAAATAGTGAAATGGGGCCCCTCAGTTACCATGTGCCATTGACAATTCTGTGGCAGAAGGGTTTTAGGAGCCCCCTCAGGCTGCCGAGCCCGGTAACGACTGCTACCTCTGCACCCACTATAGCTATGCCCTTGATAGGGCCCCATAGCAAAATGAGATGGGCCCCCACACCTTAGGATAGGAAGCAGAAACAGTAGGTTAAGTAGCAATGACGAAAGCTATAAATAATACAGCCATATATCAGACTCATATAGCAGTGCTACATGGCAGAAAACTGCAAACTTGATTTTTCTACAGAAATGTACAAAAAATGTTCCTGCACCTAAGGGGAGCTATGGCTGCTACACATATAGTTATGCCTGCATCCATATTTCTAAATAGGGAGTGAAGAATAAGCTGCTTCCAAAATTTTTCCCCTTCCTCTAAGGGTAGGTTAAAAAAGAGCAGTCTTTGGGCCGGGGCACAGTGGGCACCGCTGGCACCCCGCA